>CM059269.1:11089911-11167411 GCA_030347295.1 Setipinna tenuifilis
TTAAGCACAGCCCTGTCTCCAAACACAGACCCAGCACTGTCTACTGATACTGGCCAGTCAACACTCACAGATAAAGCCTCCAGCGCCCACACAGGGGCAGGCCAGGGCGCCCCCTGCTGGAGGGAAACACCACTGTCTTCATTTATGCTCTTCCTGTTTTTTTTTCCCAAGTGTACTGGACGATTGACCGAGCGAGACATGGGAAATATCCAAATCTAGTGTTTTTTATCAATATACATAAACCATACACCATACACCATTATATGCTGTATGACAGGTGCATTAAAAATAATGATGGAACTGATGAGTAGCCAAAAGACTACTTCAGAGATAATTTGAGAAAATTCTTAATGAACAGAGGTCAGGCTATGTAGTTTCAGTAATGAGTCAATCTATGTGTCTAATGGTGTGTTCTTATTAGAATCTGCTGGTTCAGAAAAAGGTTTGATCAAATATGTGGCAAGGTTTTCACTTTCTGAAACTGGAACAGACACCACTCAAGTGCATGACGATTTGGTGATTTTCTTTTTTTTATACTACATTTAATCTATTGATAAAAAAAGACTCACAATATTAAAAACATTGGTGCAATAGTGTAGCCTAGTACATTAGGTGGCTATACAGTACACTACTCCACAAAATGCATAGCCTATGGATTTACCCATACAAGCCCACATTCTCTGTTTAAAAAATATTATATAACAAAATTGTCAAAAAAAAAAGACTTTTACAGTAGACACATAGTTCAGCTCTCCTGCTTCCCCTGAAATGTATTGATGTGTTTACTGGTAGTGTTTATCGGAAAATGAAGAGCTAAAGCTAAACTGAGTTGACACTGTGTGTGGCTAGAAGGAAAGAAAAATATTAAGATCATTCTGTTTGGATTTTCTAAATGTCTTCCTGGCTGTGTTATGCCTTCGTTTGTTTCATGGCCGGACTGATCTGTGTGACAGAAACCCGTAAATACAGGTGGATCTCTTTCTGCTACACCTGCAACACGCCACCAGAAAAGAAAATTTCACAGAAACACTTCATTTGTAAAATTCCAATATACAACAACTGGTCAGACTTCTCCGGCATGTTATTTACCATATGAAAGATTTAATAATTAACTTATAGGAAAGCCTGGACCTTTCACACTGTTGATAGGCCCTGCCCATGGAAGTTAAACAAGCGCTGTTGTCTTTCCTGTGTCCTGCATACAGCCGAGGCAGAGGTCCATCAATCAAGGCCTCGGGATGTTCAAAATCGTCCGTCAGTGGACGACATGGCGGTGTTCTAAGGTCCTCTTGAGTGTTCTTTTCCTCTCGTCGCCCTTTGTGTTTTCAACAAAGACAGCGACGGATGATGGCCCGTGTCAGACAGCCTCAGATAAACACAGGCCAGCCTTTTAACTGATATCTGTGCCTTCGCTAAATATAGCAACAGGTTTCTCTGTTGTCTGGTTTACAAGGATATGCCGCCGCATTGCCGAACGCATAGCTTTCAAATGCCAGGCGCTTTGATCAGGCGGCAGGTGTGCTAGCTTTCACAGAACCAGAAAAGAGCCAGACCTAATTTCGCCCGCCCGCCCGCCACCGCTTGCTCATCACATCAGGGGTCGGCCTGGTACCGGATGTTTGTTTGATCTCTGTTTCAGCGGCGCACGTGCGAGTGCACTGAGTTGACTCCCTCAGAAGGTCGTGGGTGGACCCCTGACCTTGATTTCAACACTTCCCCCACTCCCCCCACCCCCACCCCAACAGTTTTCTTCCTCCTCCTCCCGTGAAAAAAAAAAAAACGCTAGAAGACCCCAAGACTCTCTGTTTCTCAGTTTCTCATGTTCTCAAAGGTCCTCCCTCCCTCTACTCAACAAGGCCCTCTTTTTTCCCCCACTAACGCTAAGGCAAACTCGCTGAATGCTATGCCTGTGATGTGCTTCTCATGCCATACTCTGGTGCTGTGCTGCTATGTGTCTTATCTGGCCTGCGTTGCACAGCTGTGGATGGGCTTCTCTGTGGGGCTGTGATCCCTCCAGCTGCCCACCTGCTCTTGGACCGTGCACTAAGCCCCTGCTGATGGGCCTGACGGACAAGTCCTCGATAAGGGGAGCAACATGATCCCTTTGTTTGCTTTTGATGTGCCCCACAACAAAGGGGAGGGGAGATTCTTTTCGCACAGTACTGTCCTAAGGCCTCCCAAGGCCTCGGCAGTGGTGGGAGAGAGAGAGAGAGAGAGAGAGAGAGAGAGGCAACTGCAGTTTTATTAATGTGGTTGCAGTTGGACACAGCAGTCGCTTTGTAGCAAAATGTACTGCATAATGTAAAATATTTGGTGTTTGTCACCCATGCACAGTCATAATTGATCATATTGTCCACTTCACTTTAATTGGGTGCAGACACTTGAATAAAGTGGCCCTTGATGTGGGCCATTTCTAAAAATGTGTGACATGTGGGCCTGTGACACACAACCCTCCCTCTTAATGGCACCACGTTCTTTATTACACTTTATAAACGTCGCAGCCGAAGGCAGACAAATTGGGTAAATGGCCGTCCTTATTGCTGAGAGCCTTTTCCTCTCTGAACAGCTGCTGAGGCATAATCACCATTTGTTCTGATGTTGTAGCGTTGGCAGTGGCAGAGCGGTTGAAAGGAGGATTCTGTCATGATGGAGAATATTACCCAGATAGATGCCTCGGGGTGTAGGATTTCACTGCCTCTTGCCTGAAGTTATTAAATATTAGCCCATGGTGGTGAAGGCTGTTGCTGACAGGACCAGTCAACAGCCCACCTAACAGCAGGATTATTCACTTGTTGGAAACACTCATCTGTAAAGGGCATACTGCCATCTGCTGTTCATTCTTAACTGTGCTGGAGGGCTTTTTTTTAAACACATTTTTACTAATACCATGTGGCGTGTGTGTGTGTCATTTAATGGTTTGTGGGAACTAAATAGTTTCATCAAACAAAACATTTGTTTTTAACTTTGATTCTATGTCATATTTGATTATTTACGCTGGCGATGTCTTGCTTATTGTAACAGAATGTCAAGTGAAATTGGAAATACATCTTAATTCTATGTTAACAGCTAGATTTATTGACTAAGGCACAGGCCCATTGTTTTGTTAAATTTTGAGTAATCAGTTAAATAAACATTATTTATTTGATTGCAATTTCACTGAACAACCACAAGGTGGAATAACATAACTGCTAATGCCCGAAATACGCAGTGACAGTGAGGGATTTGAAATGCAGGTAAAACAAGTTGTAGTGTTTAACATTGTGTGTTGTTAACAACAAACACCATTACATAAGCCTATGTTACATCAGCCGTAGGCGTAGTCACGGGTGGGCTGGGGTAGGCCTGTGCCCACCCACTTCTCAATCAGGCCAACCCAATCAGAAGGCTCCCTTTGTTTAATTGATTGTTTTATGAATAATGATAAACTATGTGTTTTGGGCTAGGCCCACCTGTTTTTTTTGCTGGGCCCACCCATTTTATGGCTTTAAGCTACAGCCCCTGACATCAGCAGAAACACTTCACAGTTTTCTCTTCTTAGTCATCTCAACCAGGATCGTATCAGACCAAGTATAATTTAACCTACCTATGCAACAGCTCTCTCAGTTGTGTTCCCATGTTGTGACACACAACACTATCTCCTCTTGCTGCACTCCGAAGAGATATGTTTGGACCACCATGTGCAGCTGATGTCATATTACAGCGCTGGTTAGCTCCCGTTTCCTACCACCTCATGTGTGAGTCACTTCCCTGGCCGAGCTGTGTGCCTGCCACCCACCCGGTGAAATTAGTGATATGTCGGAGTACATCTGGAGAAATTCACCATCTCCTCAGTAATTAACCGTTCTCGACATGGCCATCAGGCCTGGCTGACTCACGCCACATTTGGAGTGTCTAAATGGGTAGAAAAAATAATATTGTATTGAGTTAGATAGTGTAGGCGTTGGTCTATTATTTCTTCTGTGGAAAAAGGTGGTCAAGCATATCTGAAAAAAGTATAATTGAGAAAGTTTTATTCTTAAACTTCTTACACTACGTGGGCTGAAGGGCGCTAATAAGAGCTGTGAGCTGTTTAAATGGGGACGTGCGACAAGCTCACGACTCACGAATAATCTCTACAGGTGTCTCTACTATGCTGTACACTACCAGAAGGCTTACCTGACATATTATATTAGTACTTCAAAGTATGTGCTCCTATAAGCTATGAGAGCATATAAGAATGTGATTTGGAGCCACACCATAAACTGCAGTCTTTATCCCAGCATGGTGTAGATCTCACAAGATGGCACAGCAGGCTATGACAAAATGCTGATATCAGTAAATCTAACAAAGAACTGCCCCCCGGGACTAAGATTTAGGTTTAAAAGCCATAGTGTAAAACATTTAGTGTTGAAACTACTACTAATCATTTAAGATAGACAACAATAAACTTGTTTGTGTCTCCCTTGTAACTGCAGTGTACAATAAACAAGTAGTGTGCTGTGTCCATATGACTCAGTGAAAAGTGGTGGTCCATACATTGTCAGCCTGTGCAATCACCTTTTGCCATACCTCTATTGACACTGTCTGTGTGAACACCTGACTGATAATGCAAAGGTGTGATCCGTGAGCTCAGGGTTTCATCTGGGAGTTCTCCCTGACACTATTTTTAGACACTTTCCACAGACAGTCCCAAATAAATGACTTAATTAACTTCTGACCTGTTTGTGGATGCTCAGGGACTGCCGACCTACTCCAGCTAATCAGGGAAAACTAAGGAGTGATCATGTAACTGCTTTCCCTCCCTCCTAATTGGATCAGCTATATGGGCTGTACAGGTGCTTACAGTGTGCCAGCCTCAGCCCTTAGATGGCCTGTAAACCTGCAATGTCAAATGAATGTGTGTTTTTTTGTTTTCGTTCACATGCAAAGTGTTCGGTTTTCTGGATGTTAGAGTTTACATATTTACCTGTGTATTGCATTTTCCCAATGCTGCTTCTAACCCATGTCCACTTGTGGAGCCAATATAGATTTACCTGTTTTGTGAAAAACATTTGTTTTTGGTGTTTTAGTCACATTATGGATGTCCAAAATCTTGAAATTTAAGTAGCTAAAGCAAAACCGAGGAACTGGATTTATCTACACAGTAGGTGTAAAATAAGACCAATACAAAAATGAAAAATACAAATAAAATGCATGTAACAGGTTATTTTTACATGCAAGTAGTCTAACATTTTGTTGGTTGCAGAGCCAATATAAAACTGTCAGATCCCCACACAGAGAGTTTGTATGACAGATGCAATAATCAGGTATTAGGTATGGCGTAGACTTGGGTGTTTAAAGGCTCATCAGTAAAGGAAGACATACTGTATTTGTGCAAGAGTAAAAGTCATAGGCCTGATGTTCACAGACTTCATTCTAAAAAAAGAGGACCCCCCCCCCCCCCCCCCTCAAATACTCATTACAAATGGACTGTCTAATTGGTCCCCCTTCCAGTCAATCTTGTGTGACGCCCGGAGGTTGGCTGGATCATTAGTCAAGCAGCTAATCCCTGTTTACTGAAACAGATTACACGGATTGTCTGCTTTACCGCGGATCTGTGCTGTACAGAGCAGACCTGCGGGCACGGGAAACCAAGGTGAGAGTCAGTGTGTAGAGGAACAACCGCAGGAGCGAGAATCCCCAGCGTTCAACTCCCTGCTGTGTCGCCACAAGAACTGTTCATGCGACAGCACAAATGAGGCATACGGACCAACATTGAGTCACTGCGTGCAAGCGTGACATTTCTCTGCAGGTGGGAAATTACATCTACGAAGCCCACCAAGTGGTGACAGCCAGCAGCAGAGATGGGAACCGTTCTGTCATTATCCCCGACGTCTAGGAAGACCACTATTGTGGTTGATGGACCGGACCCTGGCGACAAAAGCCTTAAGAAACATTTTGTCCTGGAATCAGCCTTGTCGTTCAAACGATTTGTTACCACATCGGCTAGGAGGAAGAATACCATAAAAGTTAACCCGGATACCCAACCACAGGCCAGTGGCGGTCAGGTGGAGCAACTGAATAACGAAAACCTGAAGAGAGCACAGTACTTGGCTCCGGGACAGAACGGAATCAATTGCGAATCCAAACCAGTGCCATTATCTGTACCGGTGCCTACGGTACCCACTACGAGCCCCCAACCAGCGTACTCGGTAACACCCTCTCAAAGTGGCAAAAAGCTAATTGCTGTGCAGAAACAGTCGAGCGAGCTTTGCCTGCTTTCTCCCAGAAAGGTGATTGTCCAAGCATCGACCGGCGAGCTCCTGCGTTGTCTCGGAGAATTTGTTTGCAGAAGGTGTTTTAAACTCAAAGAACTTAACCCAAACGAGGTTGTCCTTTGGTTCAGAAATGTAGACCGAACGCTTCTCTTGCAAGGCTGGCAGGACCAAGGGTTCATCACACCAGCTAGCTTGGTGTTCGTCTACTTAATCTGTCGAGAAACTGTCTCTGATAATGTTGACAATCGTGTGGAACTTCATGGTATCTTTCTCACATGCTTGTATCTGGCTTACTCATACATTGGCAATGAAATCTCTTACCCCCTCAAGCCTTTCATCGTTGAGGGTAACAAGGATACTTTTTGGGAGCAGTCACTGAATGTCATTGATAACATAAGTGATAAAATGCTGCAGATCAATATTGATCCTCATTTTTTCACTGAAGTGTTTCAGGAGCTCAAAAGCGAGGTTGAGACAAAAGACGCAAAGGGAAATGACCTGGATCGTTAAAGGGTTGTTTCCCATCATCATTTGAATGTTGTGTTGATCGCATGGAGATTACATGCTAGAGGAAATCTGTTTGTCTGAGTTAGATGACATATCTTGCAGGGACCTTAATTTTCATTTAGATTCAAAACAGGTTTGATTCTTTTGTTTCAAAACAGGTTTGAGTCAAAGAAATCAGCGATTAAAAACCAAGTGGTCAAAATAGCATAACATTTGCATGCCGAAAAGATTGTGTTTAATATACTTTCACAATCAAATGTAGCTTTGTATTATCATTCTGTGAAGACTACTGATTTTACTTCGTTGTGTTTCAACTTATACTAGTTTTCGTTGTTATAAGAGCAAAACATTTCAAGACAGCGTTGTAAGGATGGGAACTATCCAAGGTGCTGGCCCTGATTTGACCATAATGCACGACCATTTTGTGGAACTAAAATTTTTGAAGACAAGAAGTCCTATGTGCCAACAACTCTTGATATATTTGATATGTATAGCTGATATGAATGTTTTGTGGTTTTACGTAATGCAGTATTAGTAATTTTCCCTCTGAACTGGGAGAAATCAGTCCAACTGGCTTATCAGTTGTTTAATATGCCTATTTTGTAGGCCTGTTTACTAGAACAGCTGCACCCTAATCCATTCCAGAACAAAAGAATATTTCACTTTTATGGCCTGTAGGCTAAACTGCACATTGAGTCAACAGGCATGCACATGTACATACTGTTGAGACTGAACTTATACACTGCCATTTTAAAACAGAATCAACAGTTGCCCTCGAGTTGCCCTCGAAGGCAAATACAGCACAGTCAAGGATCCACACTTTATACAACAGGCTTTATTTCAATGACATACGGGTTATTATCTTGTTCTTTTTAACCCACTTGAATGAAATGTGAAAATAAAGGAAACGTCAAAGCCCGTTTCCTTATAGACACTATGTACACAAAGCTCACTGTTACAAAATGGAGGTATGTCTCAGTAGCATAGCCTACCTCGTTGCTTTCACATTGCACTGATACATGTGTTGTGCACTGTCTGTTAACTGTATACAGAGTTGGAAGACCAGGTAACTGCTCAACTCATGTAATAAAAGCACTTACAATAACTTCATGTGTCCATATTGTTTGTTATGAGTTTCCCTATATGCTTTATGGAGTTCATAGCAATGGCCCTTTATTTGAACATGGCCATTGTTTTTCAAATGAACATCATTATGTGACCAACTACCTAGGACTTAGTCTGTGACATAAAGGCATATGTTTGGTTTAAATGTAAAACTTTCAAATTCATGCAAGTGTGTCAAAATGTGCTGCTTTGTAAACACATTATAAAAAAATTTATGGAATCTACTTATATCCTCAAACTGCTATTGGCAAGCTTGCTGTTACAGCATAACCCATTCATCCTATTATGTCTGCAAGAATGAAAAACATTTGAATGAATGAATCTCTCCGAATTTGTGAATAAAACAGAGAGGCTGAATGATCTTTTAGTTGATTGGACAAAATTTGCTGCAGTCTCTGCCTTTTCTCTGGCTCAGAGGGACGTGTGATCCAAGACTGCCTGTGTGCGCTGCTCCTCCCGTCTCTATAGTAACCAAAGGATCACTGATCCTGAGTTACTGCAGCTACTACACATTATTGGTGTCTGTGCAAACAGCTGGCTATTTTAGCTATTTTAGTCAGCACATTCAAAGATGCAAACATCTATTCACCACAAAATTTACTTTAATTATAGGGGAATTGGTTCTGCTGTTACATTCTGTCAACAAAATCACCTCAGTGCAGTATTACATGACAAAATGAAAACACTTGGGGGATTACAGATGCTTCATTGCATGACTAGCCGTATCACTGATATTTCATGATAATGCTAAGGACATCATAGTGACTGTGTTGATTACACAGCATATACTTTGTAATCTTGGATCCAGATGTAGCTTATGTATCTGTGTTTAATGCATGTAAAGTATGGGACTAAAAGATATAACACATTCATAGTTATAGGCATGGACATTAGTAGGAGGACACACACGTCCCAATGTTACCTTCCCAAGCTTGTTGTTGCTGCTGCTGTTTCTTTTTTGAATCTACTGTAAGTGTTAATCTGTCTACAGGATTACGACAGCTAACCTTTAGATACTCCTCTATATGTGGGAGGTGTAATCTCACCTCATCCCTTCCTCACCTGAATGGGTTGCCTCAGGTAAGAGTCAGTGTGTAGCGATATACTAACCTGGCCTCAATAATGAATGGGGACTTTCCAAGGAGTTTTGTTTTTCAGTGTAGATCAGGTTTAAATTTACCAGTGTCATAGTCATGGGACATTTATCAACCATTCCCTATTTTAATTAAAAAGAACTTTAAAGTTATCTGTCTTTTCAATAACCTTCCATTTTGTGATCTTTTGTGAACATGTACTTCCTGATCCTGTGAGTCATCCAATTGTATAAGGTGTCACTGCATTGTGTGTATGCAGCTGCTTATGTAAGCTGTGATGACAGTCCAGAGGGAGCTGTCCTCACAGGCAACCTGCATCCCATTCATTATTTCAATCAGAGAGCTTGGTGCATTCTAAGTGGCCATTGCAAGATGATGCCCTATAGCTAGGTGTAGATTAAAGACATAAACAGCACAAAGTAAGATTCTTCAAAAAGGCACCAGAAATAGCTGTATGATGTTGAAAATGTGACCAAAATAGCTGCATAATGTCCACATATTCTTTTTGACTGCTGTAGTTTTGTGGACTTGAATGTGACATACTTGAAACACAATAAAAATGAAAGCCCAGATCAAGGTCCTTCTGCTATTGCAGGATACCTTATCTGGGTTAATATCATTCTGCCTCTCCATCCCCTGCCTCTTTAAGGGTGTTGTGCTGCAGCAGGGATATATTTAGAGACTGGGTAGGTGTGCAGTGCTGTACTGTGCTGTGCTGTGACTGAACTCTTTGAGAGGCTGGGCTGCCGTGCTTCCCACTGACAGCGAGTGAGTCAGAGAATCGCTGCAACACATGTAGAGGCCTGGGGTTTTAGTGATCTCCAGGGATGTTGCCGTAGCTACACAGCAGACACAGCCTACTTTCGGAAACTACCTGCTCCACATTTTCCTTCACTGAGCTCTCAGTGAAGTCACCCTCATTTTGCATTTGCATGGTCTATTCAACACTGGCACATATTCTAGGCCTTTTAAATTGATGGATAGTGCATTTTTGTTGCTCTAAAAACAAACTGTTATTGTGAGGTTCATCATCACCACCACCACCACAAAAAACTATAAACATGTTGACATTTATTTTCTTTTCACCAATGAGTCTGAACAGTCTAAAGTCACCTAAGACACTCATAACCATGGACGATGATGTGATGCAGTTGATTACCATGATGTGATGCAGTTATGTGGTTATAATTAATACAACAGTTTTTTTTTTATGTTTTTTTTTTGTTCTTGCTCACATGCAAGTGTTTGGTTTTCTGGATGTTAGAGTTTCCGTATTTACCAGTATATTGCATTTTTTCAAAACTGCTTCTAACCCATGTCCACTTGTGGAGCCAATATAGATTTACCTGTTTTGTGATGTGGTTATAATTAATACAAATACAGTGTAGACTGATTTTGTTTTGCACGTTACTACAGAAACAAGCTTTTGTCCTGTATGACGTGCAGTCTGCCTAATCATGGAAATCCCACACCTCACCAGCACACCCTACTGTGTTATGTAAGAGTAGAGATGAAGCATCCTGTTAAAGTACAGATAATGTGGAGATTAACCCTCCTGCCTACACTGCCACCATTACAGTATTCCCTGCTGGGGTAGCTATTAAAAGACTGATTTAACCGGGTTTATTAACAACACACGTACCTTGGCTTTACCTGGTTTCTCTGAGTGCTACACATCCATGCATATATACTCCAAGTGTAGATGTGTGTCTACCGACTCCTGTTATAGACTATATTTTATGTCAGTCACTGTTATTCCACTGCCTTGATTTAATAAAATGTGCCATTTAGATGGTGCAAATCTTGTAAACACTTCAGTGTTATATGCTATTCACTAGCCAGGCCAAAGTGACTTGTCTGGTTTTAAAGAGCATTTCTTGCAACTGTTTCAGGGAGCTAAGCTTTTTTTTTTTTTTTTTTTGGAAACTCTAAGCTTCTGTGGTTGCTAGTTAGCCTGTCTTGGCAGGGGACCGCTTGCTGGTGAGGCAGACAGAGGTCTGGGCTTGAAACACATTCAATGTGACGGAACAGGCATTGGTGTAGTCGCCATCAATAGAGCCTGTTCCCTGAAGAGTCTATTGATATGCAAGTCACATAAACTACATGGTTCCTTATCAGCCCCCTTCTCTCAATCCATTCAGTGATTATGCGGCTCTGTGTACCGTGATTTTTGTTACACGAACAACAAAATACATCACGTTTTTTTCAAGTGCTCATCTAGTATTCTGAAATCAAAGAACCAACCCCTTATTTGATATCTGTAAAATACAGGGCTGTGCTAAAAGTGCTAGCAGCGAGTGTTCTTAGCTGCAAACAATGTTTTACAGTGTAGGTAACTAAAGTATTGCATGAGGGGTAAATGAAATAGGTTGGCTGCTACAAGGACAAAACGTGGATATCTGGTGCCACCCTGTGGCCACGATAGGATTTTAAATGTCCGTGATGCCTAACGCTAGTAACACAGCTCAAATCTCCTTTTCAAAAGCTGTTAAACAAAAGCCATTGCCTGTCTCGGAGAATATTACAACTTTATAGCATGTACATACCATTACTACAGTTTTTTCATTAAACTGTTTTATTGTTACATGTCCGAAACCACCAATGTTGTCATTTTACGTTTTGCAGAGAGGAAAAAGACAAGAATGTTAAACAATTCTAAACATATAACACAGAATTCTGTCCATCAAAATAGTACCAGTAGGCTATATGCATAAGCTACATTCTTTTTGATTAAAGGGGCATTTTCAGAATCAATCACTCTTGCCATCAATCGCACACAAATCTGAAACTTCCTATGGAAATAATGCGTGCGGCCTGGGCCAATTAATTCAGTTGTACCGACAAAGATGCTAACAGCGTTATAGGCAAACAACAAATTGGCCACGTAAAATGTAGGCCTCACAATAAAATAAAAATAAACAACAACAAAAAAACGACAGCATCTGGACAACCAGACGTAGGCTAATGGATGCACCCCATCTCTTAAATGTTATGAAAAGCTATAGACTGCAACCTGCCTGTTTTGTTTGTTTCTGTCTACACAAGAGTTACCTTGTCAGTTGTCTGGTAGGACATGTTGAAATAATATTTAAGACAGAACAAAAGGGGAATGGAGCAATGGATGTCTCCATTTATGCGCTATTCTAGGCCTATTGGTGACCGGTTTGGAATCAGCTTTTTCAATTTAAGACTATTGAAGTTGAATGAGTTTTTTTTAAGTGTTTGTCTTTCTGTCTTTCTTTCTTTCTATATATCTATCTTTATTTCTTTCTATTTTTTGTTTAAACATTTGCTGATTTAATCTGAGCAATTCGCTTTTCTTAACACAAAATTAAAGGGGTCACAGTCGGGAAGTGTGTCGCTCAGCCTCATAAGAAAACAAGGCGAAGAGTCTTTACGCTCATCATAACACTACACCTATCAATTTTTGTATAGCTTCGCCAACGTCTGATAAATGAAATCTCGTTGTTTGAAAACATGGAATCGGGTAAAATCAGAAGTCAGTTTCCAATTTCAGCGTGTAACCCTGCATGGGCCCATCAACGGCGGGCAAAATAATTTTCTTGTAATTTTTCTGAATGTTTGCATGCAGCGCATAGAGCTCAGTCTAATGACTTTCAGCCATGAGATGGCGCTGATATGTCATTGTACGACTAATTTGCAGTCACAAGAAACAGACTATTGGACAAATATTTGATTCAAAGTAAGCCAAATGTCAATTTCAGCATATTGCTATGGGATGAGTGGGCAAGGGTGAGTTTTTCCATTAAGGTTAAATCTTAAACATTCTTGTCATGTAGGTAAGTGGAGCCTAGGTTACCCACCCTCCATTTTAGCAAGGTGTTCAGTTATAAGGACTGTTAATACTATTCAAATTATTTAGGTTGTTGATGTTGTTGACGCAGCTAATGTGCGACGCAGACACTGTGCCAAAGGGCCCTGGGGGTTGCAGGTTGTGACTGTGGTAAAGAGTAGGCGGCGAGCCCGGCCAGTATGAGAACCCAGAGTGGCTTACGCCCGGAGCCATCAGATTTAGCTTGGAAATACCTGAAAACGGCAGCGGTGTGAAATTACTCTGGAACTTATAAAAAGCTTGTTCGGTCGACGAAGGCTGACACACTTGTGCCAATCCGTGAAAGTCAAACTTGTAGGCATAGCGCTTTCCATGGACCTTCGTCATGATATTCTTGTCGTAGTAGTAGCGAAGAGCCCGACTAAGTTTGTCATAGTTCATATTGGGCTTGCTTTTCCTCTCACCCCATCGTCGGGCTACTTCGTCCGGATCGATCAGTTTAAATTCCCCGTTGGTACCTTCCCAAGCAATGCAAGACATGTTGGAACTATCCGACAAGAGCTCGAGCAGAAACTGCCAGAGCTGGATTTGTCCACTGCCTGAAATAAAACCGAAGTGTCTTTAGTGCAAAATACACACCAAATTACATACCTCATACTTATTTTATGAGCCAACATAACCATTTTAAAAAATTAAAAACATGAAAATATGGTGGACTGTTATGTATTTGTCATGACGCACAGCTCTTTCCTAAAATAGCGTTTTATATTTTTGCAACAGGAGTCGCCCAACACAGGACAATGAAAATAGTAAATAAACATTTTAAAACTAAAATTTTAAAAATATGAAAAAACAATCTCAACAAATAATAATGGTCATCGGCACAAATAATTAAGATAATGTATATAAAATATTTGTCCGAAATGTAGGCCTATGATATTGAGCATATACAGCCACCATATAGTCCCATGCTAAACGAATTTATCTTTTAAGTACACCTTATCTTTTTACACTCGCTTTACACCTCTGTTTGCTTATGTCCTCCTTTTCGTAAGTCGCTTTGGATAAAAGCGTCTGCCAAATGTGATGTAATGTAAAAAGTAATAACATATAATTTCAGCATACCAACTGAAAAATAGCAACTTACCTTTCTGCACTCCTGTATTCATAGGACTCCATGCTGAATTTTTACTTTCTTTCAGTAGATTATCTGAAGGATCTACATGAGAGTTACTAGATTAACATTAATTTAATGCCCACACAATGTGTAAAGACGTACAAAGGTAAAGCTAACCCTAGAAATGTATACAGTAAATTCTAACAGAAAACATATTAAACACCGTCAAAACAATGCAGTGATGCAGTATGTCAAAAAGAAGGGAAATAGTTTCAAGTAAAATGTTACACTACAAAAAGTAAAAAAATATGTCACTAAAAATCCATGTTTTAAAATCTGTTAAAGGTTAATGTAGTTCTCTGAGTGCCAAGGTTCTCCTGTGGCTTCTGTTGGATTCCCTGAACTTGAGCTGTGAAGCCAGGAAACGCGTTCAGGAAAAAGGATATCCGATTTCCGACAAAAGAAGAGACGGGTTTCAGATTGAAAAGCCAAGCAATCAGTGCCCAGGAGCAACCCAGCATTCGAGAATTACACGAACCGTCCACGGAAATATAACTGTGAACCAAAAATTGCAATTTTATACAAAAGAGAGAGTGTACCTGAGAGATACATGTTAAACATTAGGTTTCCTCCGCTGTTCTGTCTCATTGTGTGTGTTGATCTGGAAGGGTTGGCTTTCATTCGGGTAAAGATTTTTATTAAACTTTATCTGAAAACTATGATCTGGAATAAATGGGAAACAGATTGAAGTTTCCAGGCAACTGTCACAAGCTCCATCTCTGAGACAATATTCAGACAGCAATTTCCTTTGGTGCATTGCTTTAATTAAAAGAGCAATTTACCTCTGTCATCCCTCCCTGTCTCCACAATAAAAAGGAGCCGATAGAAATTCGGCCTTATCAATCCACCATCAGGATTTAATAAAGTTTCAGCGTTAAGATCGGAGTTTCTATGGAGAATTGAAGTGTTTGACATGGAAACCAGTTCAGATCCTCTCTCTTTTCCGCCTTTTTACCTCTCTGCAAACACGAAGGCCTGCTCCATGTTGGAATAGAGTATTTACCTTGAAAACCACGCTTGACTGCGTTTCAGTACACAAGAACATTTTATCCCTGGCATTACGTTTGCATGTGTCATATAATCGAAGTGAAACGTGGTCGTAAATGTAAAACCATGCTTTATAAGTTTGTTGGCAAAGAGGGATGTGCCATTAGCCTGTGGCAAACCTATAGCCGAGATAAAAACAGGTTCTGCCCCTCACTGTGTTGAATAACCTGGGTTGACCATTAATGCACAATGCATAATGCATAATTGCATAACCCTTACTGTTGTGATAGATTAACTAAAGCCAATAATGGCATTACAAATGGCAATCAAGCATAACATAAACACATTAGTGGCCTGTAGGCTACTTGGCTAAAGAACACAAAAGGACAGTGATTAAAGCATAACGTTTATTACGAGGATTGTATTTCATTTCTATGGCATAACATGAAATGACTTTGCACAATTTCATTTACACAAATATATAATTTACTGCAAATATTAGTTTACTTCCTGATCTTTCCACGTGATCTTCCAATCCAGATGAATTCGGGATTCAGATTGATTACGTTGAGAGTCACTCAGCGTTTGTCTCCTGGTGTTTTGTCTACAGCTTCCCAGACTTGCTTTAGCTGCCTGAGTCTTTAAACAGATCGCAGGCAACTTAAAACAAGCCTCGAATGCTAGACACGGATGCCGTCAGTTAGGGTGGACCGCAGTTAGAGTAGGCTAGTTCTGGGCGACGACGAAATAGTCCATGCCTTTTCCCTTAAGACTCTGTTAAGGACAGGAGGTCACCACTTGCTTACATTTATAAACGAAATTATATTGTCTGCATACACAACCAGTTGCCAGAGACTTCCTTTGCTAAACGTAAGCCTCGCAAATCTTAGCCTACAAATGTCAAGGTCACAATTCATGAAACTCCTGAAGTTAAGTGTCCCCATATACCCTTATTCCAACATTACCTTTCCATGGTCATTTGCCTCTTTCTGTGAAGTTATAAAACATCCAGAAAAGAATTAAGCCTTCCTTATCGAAACGTGGTGGTAAGTCAAAGAACTTCAGGAGTGTGCGGCAGTTATAATCAGCTGAAATAGAAGTGCATATTTGTCAAAGGTGTGTATGTAGTTGAACATTTATGAGGAGATCCTGGACTGGGCGTGGGACACGAATTAAAAAAACCGAAAGATCTATCTGCAGGCCAAGGCTACGTGGATATGTCTGGCGTGGCTGGAACGGTTGGTAGACAAACAAACAAAAACGGATTCCTAACAGGATGCATAGCACACGTGCGCCAAACCGCCTTGACACACACGAAGCGGAAGTGGTCCTTTATGTATTTTTATTCAGTATTTCGAAAAATAATGGACCTAAGAGTAGATGTTTTTGTTTTGAAACACTATGTTGTTTTTGAAGCAAGTTAACGATTATGAGTTTTAAGGCAATTTCCGGGAATGTGTCAGCAGACAGCAAATAATCTTCAAGACGTAGGTCAGCACCTTGGACAGCACAGGCCATGAACGTGGTTACGTCGGTGATAAGGTGCGTGGGATTGGCTAACTGTTACGTACAATAAGGATCATTTTAAAATAATGAAGGAGGACAAACCTTAAATTTCAACACTTAAAATGGAATGCAGTTAAGAACAGTTATACCAGAAGTCATCATAGACTGTTCATCATGGATCTTTCAACGATACTCTCTTCGGTGGAATGCAGGGAAGGCAGAAATTGTGGGCTTTATAATTGTACTTGCTGCACAACACAACATTGCAACAACAAATGGTAGAAGCATTAACATAAGTGATCTCGTGTTTTTGTTTATTGGGAAGAAAATACAATCTGACAGGAACAAGACACATCCTAATCTAACATATAAATGTCCTCCAGATAAGATGTAAATATTCTGGTTGTAAGTACTTTATTAAAAGAGGCAGACTGTTTTCATAAATATATAAACACAGGAAGTCTACCAATGCTTCAAAAACAAAAATGTCTGTAATATAATAAATGTTACGCAGCTCATTAGTGGTTGAAAGTGTAAGTTAGCAACTTTCTGTGGTGACAAAGAAAAAAAGAAATGATTATCAGAGCAGGTCCAAGAGAATACGACTACTTGGGTAAAAAAGCAAGGAATTGTCACAAGCACTCTTTTTCCATATTTTGAATAAATTCTTTATTGCCTATTTTAATACACCTTGTGGCATTGTTGGTATATGTTACAGCCGTTGGACTTAATGCTGGATTCTGCGAATGGACTGGATCTGGTTGGTGTGGGCCTGGGTGCCGTACTCATTGTAGTTTCTGTACTCTCCTTGGTGTCTGTCTCTCTCCATGATGTACTGATATCCACGGTAACCAGGGAACTGATAGGCCACCCAGCTGTGGGAGGAGGGGGGGAAAGACCAGTGTTTCATTTATCACTCGCTATGAAAGGCTTGCCTACACATCTAGAAGATAACCTCCCTGTTGTCTGCACACAAACTCATTTTGCTTTTGTCTTCTGGGCGAGCTCCTCTGGGTGATCTCTCTTCCAGAAATACACATAATTTCTGACATATCTTCTCTCCACATAAATGTGTTATGAAAAATGGGGGTGGTAGAAAAACACATTGTGCAACTGAGTAGTAGAACATTTAAAAAGGGGTGTGGTGGTTAGGGATCCACGAGTAGCATTCAAATATGTGTTTTAGGAAATGCATGTATAGTGTGTCATATTGCAAAGTTGTTTGATGAAGGAGACAATTATTTTCCATGAAATGCATGTATAGTTGTCCTTTTGTTAGATGTTTAACAGAGATACTTATTCTCCAGGAAATGCATGTACAGTATAGTGTGTAGTACTGTAAAATGTGTGACGAAGGAGTCACTTATTCCATAGGAAATGCACTTAAAGGGGGTCATATTGTTAAAATGTCTGACTAAGTGGACACTTACGCTCCAGAGTTGACTTTCATTGAGTAGACTTCTTTGCTGCACCAGCCCATGGACTGAAGGGAGGGGTAATCATCGCAGATCTCAAACTTGCCTCCCTGGAAGTTATTACACTCATAGAGTGATATTTTGCTGTCACTGTGGTTCTGGGGAAATAGACAAAAGACAATATCGCAAATGTTTTTTTTTTTTTTTTTAAAGAACTGCGGAAATGCAAAGAAATAACAGTTTGTTTATGTGGTATTCACCAACTGTTTTCTGTGATAAAATATAAATACAAATAAAGACACATTTTGCTTTCCCAAAAACTCATATTATATATAAAGTGACATGGTTTACAGGATCAGTGTTTGTGTTTGCATGTGCGATGTCCATGGGGGGTTTATGTAAGAGTTTATGTGCGTGTGTGTGTGTGTGTGTGCGCACTGCGCATGTTTGTGTGTATGTGTGTGTGTTTGTATGTGTGTGCCATGTTTGTGTGTCTGTGTGTGTGTGTTGAACCTACTGCATGTGAAAAATAGAGAGGTAGTATATGCAAGCATGCTTGTCTGTGTTTGTGTATGCGCATCGTGCACACTAAAGACACGCTATGTGTTATGTTCATATTAGATATGGGAACTACTTTTAGTTGTATCAGGGGATCTACTTTATATTAGGCGCATTGATCTTTGACCTACAGGTTAAATAGAGTAATAACACCTTTAGAATAGTGTAGTGACATGTCAAGCAAAGACTGCGCATTGTGATGTGTTTCCAAGTACCCAGTAAAGGCAACGTTTACTTTACTTCGGTGTCCTGTGGATTATGTATGTTGTGAAAGTGACAAACACAACACTATGGGAATAACACTTACAGCACACTTAATTGGTCTGAAGGAGAGCATGTGCTCAGTCCTGTAACCGCAGTTTCCACTCCAGGACTCGTAACAGGGATAGTCACCCTTCTCTAGGATAAACTGCTGACCCTGGAACTCGGGATACTCATACCCCACCCAGCTGGAAGAGAGAAAGACAGACAGAGGAATAGAAGAGAGAGAGAGAGAAAGAGGGAGAGAGAGAGAGAGAAACAAAAAAAAAAAAAAAGTTAAGAGAGATTCAATTTTACGATTGTGTGGTTTTGCTGGCAGGTAAAGAGAAGTGAAAAATTAAACACTTAGGCCACAGTGCCCCAACACCCACCAGCAAACGGAGCTCTGCTGATTGTATCACAAAGGGCTAAAGCAAACACCACACGCTTTCTGCTTGCTTTGTTTTCCTAGAGCCTTTGTCTGGAAATCAGTCACTCCACCTCTCGTACTCCTATCAGACAGCTGGCAACTGCTTTAGGTTTCAGCTACGCCCTGTTTTTCATTTACCAACATACAGCCATTTTGTTTTACTTGTCATCACATTCTAACTGTACTGCTGCAATACAGATGCTTGCTGTTGCATCAAAAAAAACATCAAGTAAGAATTAGTGTTTGGTTGTCTGGATTCAGGAGATACAGTCCCATACCACATATTCCGAATTACTTGGTTCTACCTGTGTGGTAAATACAGGGGATTTTATTAATTACCTCTCTCTACCTGGCTGAAAATGTGTGCGAATTAGAGATAACTGATTTAGTAAATGGCTGGAAGAAATATATGTGGTACTGGATTGTAGCTTCTGAAGCCAGTTTGCCTATCACTGGTAACAAAAACAGCACGTGTGTAATCACTGTTCAGCTTCTCCATCACATCAGCATTGTCACCATTTAATTAACATACAATCAGATCTATGAATGTGCAGCTTTACACTTATAGGTAACTGAAAACTTCAGCACTTTCCTTATAGACCAGCATGGGCCACTGTAGTATTGTAATATTGAGCAGCACAACTGCAGTGACTCTTGTTTACAAAGGAAGCATGAAGGCATTTATATAGCACTTTCTCTCTTAGTGGTGATACCCAAAGCACTTTACAATTATGTCTCACATTCACCCACCGAAGGCAGAGAGCTGCCATGCAACACACTACCCAGCACATCGGGTGCAGTTTAGGGTTCAGCGTCTTGTTCAAGGACACTTCGACCTAGTCAGGAGGAGTAGGAATCGAACCAGCGACCCACTGATTGCTGGGCCCACTCCTTTACCTCCTTAGGGTTACCCTATAAATCTGCTAATCCTGCCCCACTGAAGCACAAGGGGGAAGGCAGGGGAAAAAACATCCGGTCACTTACGCGCCACTTTCCACCTTGATGGAGCGGATCTTCTGGAACTCCCTGTCCATGATATTCTGACACTCCATATTGTGGAACTCGCAGCGCCTGCCCTGGTAGTGCTCCTCCTCCCAGACAGTGATCCTCCACTGCCCCATCTGCTCCATCATCTGCTGTTGTGTGTTCATGGCCGTCATTTTGCTCGTCACCAGTCTCGCTACCAGTAAGGGCAACAAGGAAGACCAGTAAGTCACGCAGGCTTTGAGGAGATCAGAACAAGAAGAAGCTCTCAGATAACTATTGTGAACCTTGATTCCTGGACAAGGAGTACCTTGGTAATATCATTCAAGAGTGAGCTATGGTTTACCTATGAGTTTATCTATCTAGTTTATCTATTTTCGTTTATCTCAAGGTGAAATGTTGCTTTGTACTCTTTGCCAGTGTGCAGGAACCAGGGGTTCACAGTCGATGAGAGGAGAGGAGTGGGTACAGTGGCATACTCACGTACAGAGGATGGGGCAGATCCGGGGTAATCAATGTCGCGCTGCCGCCCTTCTCCAGTGTTTTTATAGGACCGGGCCCCTCGGCTGGCGCGGAATGCACACGAGCCCTGCACACTCAGCAGCCCCCGGGCTGAAAGACTGCATTAGACCGGCCATTGTGGACCAGCGCACGGCCCATTGTTGGGGCCCCCAGATCCACTGACTCATCAACAACGGCCCCCAAGCACCACCCGCACACAGCTGCCAGCCAGCCACAATGGCAACACACTGACATGACAGTTTGATTGGAAAACAGGGATAATGGCACAGGAGATTTGGGGGAGATTAGCCCCCGTGGTGGATTGGAGCCTCTCCTCAGTGGCTCGGTCCGGGTCCAGGGGAGCAAAACACTGAGCCTTACAGCTTGGTGCTCTCTTATAGGTCTCCACACTTAATGCCTTTCAGCCGGGTCTGGTATGGGAAGGCTTCTCTGTGACGTAGGCACATTGAAATGTATCAGGCTGTCATTGCAGGACTCATTCATCTGCTAGGAGATGTGGGGAAAAATATCACAGCACTGAAAATGTCACAGGGGATTCGGGCTGGTCTTAATTGCAGCTGTGTGCTAGTACTGGTTTGAAGAACTCCAAAAACTGATGTGTGGCTGGGCAGTGTGGTCAGCACAGCTTCTGTGACCAGTAGCTTCAGCGTCTGTTCACTGATCGGTCATGTTTACAGAAAGGCCTCTGTGATTGGTCAATGCCTCTGGCAGAATGCCCATAGTAGGAGCTGCAGACTCTTTTCCATGGCCAGCCAGTGCTGCCGTTCACTAACAGTTTCAACATCTGCACTTGCCATAGAAAAACAAAGTAGCTTTGTTCCTTTTGTTCAGGCAAGTGCTTTAGGCCTTTTATACACTGACTTTAGCTAGTTTTTGGCTATGAACATGTGGAGATGTGAGATGTCTAAGCAACCTCTTCATTTAACAGTACAGGCGAATCTACCATCTGTCCTATATTTCTTGTTAAAGGCCACTGCTAAAATCTCCCAAAATAAGCTCTTTAGCTTTTTACACAAATGTTGGCAGGTGTGTAGTATAGTACGATGTATGTACAATCTGTGCATTTGAATGTTACTTCAACTTTGCTTGTCTTGTCACGGTAATGAATGATCAGTAAATATTTTAACAAATTATCTAATTTAATCTTAGAAAAGTGTCAATGCCCCATTATTGGACACATGCCTAGAGACACTCCTACTGATTTGATTGTTTAGCGTAAGGCCTGACCAATCAGATAAGCTATATTTTCCATATATTTTTTCTATATATTTTTCTTCTATTATATACCTGTCTGTCACCAGGTCTTAATGTAGGATAGATGTTCAAGCAATTACTACTCTGCTAATGGTTTCTGACACCCACTGTTAGCATAACATCTGGCTCCACCTACTGCACTTGTTAGTAGCAACAGGATGGTGGAGGTTAAAGGTCATGTGAGCTAAAAAATCATTTTGATGTATGAAACATAACTAGGCAACTATTAGTGTTTACACCAACATGTGTGTGTATGTGTTCAGCCGTTCTTTTTAAAATGACATAGTACACTGAAATAATTGTGTATGTGTTTGTGAAGTAGGTTATGTGGTAGGCTTACATCAAATGTTAAATACCTTCATGTACATTCAAACATTCTGCAATAAAATATAACATAACAGTATGTTATTTCGATATGTTTCCAGTTTCAACAGTGTGCTGTATGCAGTTAGCTGTAAGCTGGCATTGACCACTGACTGAACAGACCATACAGTCAATGGAACAGACTCTGCAGCTTCCCCCAGTGGGTCTTTGTAGTATTAGCACAAGGCCTCAGTATTCACACAAGTGCCTTTGGACCTGTTGTATTTGAATTGACATGGCTGGATAGATTGCAAAACTGATCCAAAAAAGTTGAAGTAACACAGCATTTGTCAAGATCAGCACAGAACTGTGAGTATTTAGATCTTTTGGTATGGATTTTATTTGCAGTTTGATTGAACATTTCAGTTAAAGTCTGATTATATTAATGTGTTTTATATCTCAATAACTAACAGTTATGTTCATAACAAATACAGAGGTAAATGTTGTTTGCAGCGTGCAAATAGAGATTATTGAACAGGCTTGCCCTAATTCACTAGCCCCGTTTATATGGACACCTTTTTTGAATCCGATTGAATTTAATCAGATTATTAGAATTCTACCGAACTGTTTATATGAGCCTCAAATAAAGAGATTCGCGTTTGAAGAAAGGTGTAAACCACCTATTTTAATCGGTTTGAAAATTTAAACGGTTTCATTTGAATCCGATTATTTGACTGTATATATGGGACGTTTTTAATCGGTTTCTGTAAATAAAGAGATTAAAAGTGAAATTTTGTGTCCATGTAAACGGGGCTACTGTTTAGCACCTACTGTATTTGAGACAATATCTTGTGGTGCAAGGCTTAATTGGACAAACTTTTTGCATCTAGAAAGAAATGATACAGTTAAAGCATACACATACATGCAGCTGTAAAATGCAGCTTTATGTGTACATAGTACAATGGTATCTATATATGTCAAAGGTCTGTCTTTCTCTCGTTGTATTTGTGTGTGTGTGTGTGTGTGTGTGTGTGTAAGTGTATGTATGACACACACACATCTGATTTGGCCATTGTGCTTACCTGTGCCACTGGGCAGGTGGAGTGAGTGAGTGAGTGAGTGAGTGATAGAGGGTGAGTGAGTGAGTTATGGGAAGTGAGTGAGTGAGTGGGTTATGCAGAAGCAGCTGGTGGCCTTTGATCCTGTCCCCGAGTGATTACATCTGTCAGCTCATCAGCTGAGGACTCATTTCACTGGCAAATCAGCCAGCCTCTCTCATTTCCATGCAGCACATTCAGCATAGCCACCAGGAAACGCCGGCCGCTCCGCACTCTTATCTCCCACGCACACACACGCACAATAGGGCATCTGTCACTGGGCACACAGTATTTATTTTATACCCTCACAAACAGGTTATAAAATGGAACCAAATTTTAGGAGAGCCCGTTTAGAATATTCACCAATTTTTCAATGCCAAATGAGGGTGTGTGTGTGTGTGTGTGTGTGTGTGTGCGCGCGCGCGTGTGTGTAAGGCATTGGTAAGCCTGGGTAAGCCATGGGTATAGTTTTACAACGTCAGGCTATACTCCATTCTGATTAAGGGAGGCCAGTGTGCAGTATGTCCTAAGAAATATAAACCCCTATCAAAACCACATCACTGTATAGACACAGGCCAGTTTTGCTATGTGGTTTTCCCTCTATTTACAGGTAAAAATTGTAATGTGTTGTTCTAATGGGGAGAAATGCTAAAACAATTGTTTCACATTCATGCTCAATATGAATCTAGTTCAAATGTGACCCTTTGTGATTGTTTTTACTTGAATCACAGGAGAAAAAATATCATTCGTTTTGGTTCTTTTTTGGAATCAGGTTTCAATGAGTAAAACAGGTACTGATAATGCAAAATTGCTGAGACATGATTGCCTAGGTTCATGTTTTGTCTATTGGCGATGGACAGGTGTGCATGCCGTCCTTATTTGGTTTTAATATTAGGACCCACCACTAAATGGACAGACAACAATCCTCCTGCTCTTTGCCTACACCTGCTACCATAGAAACTAATCCAACCTAGGGCAAATTTAAAAGGGTTCAGGCAGACCATGCGAAAGACATCTGCTCTGTAAAAAGACTGTTACTAATAGACTATGGAGAACAGGATTTAACCAAGGTCAGACCACGGCGGCAGGTAAAACATCTCACCTTGAAAAGCCAGGAGCCAGAGGGGTTTATATTGTTAAGTGGAAAATTATCCATTAAACATTCTGTGATGGCACTGAAGTTCCGTCTCTCAAATAAAGCAAGGCTAGAAACCTATATCAAATTTACTGTATTTCAACAAAAAAGATACTGACTGTTATTTTTATTGCCACAGTTCACTATAAAATGGTGATCAGGGAATGATAGTACTTCAAAAAGTAAAGCATTTTTTTTTACCATCCACTACTGAACAGCAAAGTGCACTCATGTAATGTGATTCCCCTGTAGATGGAGGAACCCTTAGCTGGCAGTTGGGATGGTAACCAGGATGTAATCTGCTTAATCATGTTCTCCTGACGTACATAAATATTTGCCAAAGTAATGTACACAGGCAGGGTTATAACGTTTCCAACAGTTTCTCATACGGTGGTTAGAAATGGTCACTTAACATATGGCAGTGTCTGCTGTGTAATGATATGACACAGCACTCAAAGGGGAAAATGGTAAACTGATCAATTTTGTTATGGAGGAATAAAACAGACATTTTGACATTGTTTTTTTTATTATAAAGAATCTGTATGTGAAGCCATTATTGTGGAGACCACAGTGAGCTTTAAAAGGCATGTTCAGGGCCAATTTAAGATATTAGAAGGGCCAAATAAAAATCAGTTGGGTCGTACAACATTTATTAAAGGCACATTCACTTCAAATGAATATCAGACTCATATATTCATCATGATTTGCAAAATAACATAATCTAGTGGGTTTTTTTTTACTGAAACTCTCTATATAGCACAATAAACATCATGCACTGACATCGCTTGGACTTCATGACATGTTCTACAGGTTGGACGTCAACCCCAACATTTACTTAACATAATTCAGGCTGATCTACCAATATTGAGGTTTTCTTTTTTCATTTCGAGCTGATGAACATCTGTACCTGCTTAACGCGAGCCGAACGAACAAAACTTCATCTTTAGGTATTGTGCGTGTGGCTCAGCGTGAGGCAAGCACAGAAGACAGCCGATCACACATCTTATTCTAGCATCGGCTTACAAGATGTGAGTTTGGTGAATGCTTCCTGTCCAAGCCATTGGCTAGTTCCAAGGCAGCGTTGTTCCCACGGCTATCCCGTCTTTTCGCTCTTAAAATGTGGAAGTAAGCATTCAAGATGGAAGTCGACGTTAGAAACAGCCTAAAGATTAATGAGCTATCACGAAATCAGTTAGAAGAGCGACGTTTAAAACTCACCTGACTCCAGTTTTCCCCAATGACCGCACCTGGAACGACATCAGTCAGACCCTTAAGTTGAACCTATGTGGGCCATGTCAACTTTATATAGAGGGGAAATGGTTTGCTGTCCTATGTCTCTTTTCTACTTTATCGACAGGTCTTAAAGAGAAAGGATTCTCTTTCCGAGGACACCTGTCGTGTTGCTCTAAGCCAATATTGACACAAGAGTCAGGGGAAGGGAGGGAGTAGATTAGAACCTCTGTAAGTTAGCAGTCATGACTATATGCAAACTAGCGCTCAAACTTCCGTTATCGATGGAACACCGGGATTGGTTGCTTTTTATTCACAAGTTCCACATAATGTTATTTGAGAGGTACACTGAAAGATGTCGTCATTATCCCGTAAGGTCGGGTTCAGGACAGGTGGTACGCAAATTGCCCACCTGCCTTCCCCAAAGTGCCATATGCGCGTACACAGTTGCCCGCAAATCACCTACGTGGTTCTGTCTAAACCTGTAAAAATGTAGACCTGTAAACACGTCTGTTGGGTTGCGTGTTTTCTCCCCTCAATTTCACAATACAATGCGATGGACACCAGCCACTGAACAAGTTCAGTCATTTGGGGCGCGCTTGCACGCACAGATAAAAAAAAATCCCACATATATGGACACACGCCCACGTTTATACACACTGACACATGCATTTGTTATTTTGTGTTGTCTTGTTTATTATGAATGCCACCGACCTTTGGCAATGATGTCAGTGCGACACCTACGCCTAGGCCTATTTTTTTACTCAAATGTAAGGAAACCCTTATTGTAATGGGTATCTAGAATTCAGGGAAATATGACCTGCTTTCCAGAAATAATACCAGTTTATGAAACTCGTGGCTTCTTCATAGTAGGTCAAGATATTACAGCACCTTTCCTGATTAGTTTTAAAACTGATAATAGGCCAGAAAAAACAGGCCCCTGCACCACCTACTGGTGATGTAAACACTATTATACAGGTTTCAAATTCAGATTTCATTGCACATCATCAATTCTTAGATGAGATAAGCGAAATTTGATGTTTGTTCATTGTGATCACACTGAAGCCTCACACCTGACAAGGATGTTGTTTTATATCAAATTTGTTTTTAATGCCAGAATTTAATATTGTTCTGACTTAAGTCCTTTGTATATAAAGAAATCCACCATTTTCCTTTTTTAAGAAAAAAAAAATACTTTATTGGAGTATTTGCTGAATGGAACACTGCATTGTACACATTAGTACCAAGTGCAAAATCACAAACATAATGGAGGGAGTAACAACGTGTCCATGTTCCCACAAAAGCAAAGTAAACAAGTTGGAGGGAATGAAAGTCGGGCCTAAGATCACAATAGAAATGCAGAACCTGAGAAGGGTTATTCTTGTGTTACATACCACAGAAAAATAGTTAATGACATTGCCATTTCACTGGTTAAGTTATAGAGGTTCAAATATCACGTTCAAATATCCAAACCAGCATAGAAACAGAAAATTGAAGGATTAGCCTAGCATCTGGTATAATTAGCTGTGTGTCTTAGGAATGTGGCATTTGAACATCTGATATTTTTAGTTTGTTAATGACAGTCTGTTGAGGTAAGCCTCCCATCCTGCTTTTTTGTACGCCTCAGCAGCCTTCACCCTATCAGCAGCAGCCAAGATACCTCGTCCAACAATGATGACATCAGAGCCCTTTTTGCAAATCACTTCCTCTGGACTGGTGTACTGTTGTCCAAGAGAATCGCCTGAAAAAGACAAGCCAGAGGACACAGTGACAAACTTGTGACTTGCAGGTACCATAGCTAACAAATAATTTAGGTACCATTTTTGTTGACCTTAACATATCTCAAGGTAAGATAAAAAGCAGGAAATAATTTTTGAAAATCAAAACACTGCATTCTTTATGACAGCATTGGCATCAGCCTCTTTATAAAGCATCACCTTCTGACTGCATGTTCACTCCTGGGGTCATGTGGATGAACTCTGGTTTGCTGCTGATCTTCGAGCCACAGATGAAGCCAAACACAAAGTCGGAGTGGTCATCTGCCATTTTCACCTGTTGTCAGAAAAATTAGTCCGGCATAAATATTTTCAGACAGCAGGCAATTTTCGAAGAAATCAAGATAATAAACAAAGCCAAAAATCACAATTTTTATGACACACAAAATTAATAGCTTTGATATTTTTTCGTAAGGGGTGGTGTGTGTGTGTGTGTGAGTGTGAGTGAGAGAGAGAGTAAAAGAGAGAGAATGGGGGAGTGTGACCAAAGCTTGGATACAATTTGGAATGTGTGGCCAGATAAGAATAACACTAGTGTGGACACGCTGTTCTCAAATTCCTGTGTAGGAATAAAACACGCTTACCACAGCCTGAGTGTAGGGCCCTGTTGCTAGAGAACCCTGGGAGCTCATTTCGGCAATGAGGAGACAACCGCGGCCAAGTGGCTTCCCCACCGCCTCCAGACCCTTCACCACCCCAGAGCCGGGCACTGCATGGGCATTTATTATGTGGGACCAGGACGCAATCTGGTACATTCCACCTGTACAAGACAAACAAAAGTACATTCAAAACACACAATCTTCAAAAAAAATATATAGGGTGAAGGGTGGAGGTATTCCAAGCAGGTGGTTTAGTGACAAACTCAGGTAAGTCAACTCAGTAAACTGTAAATCTCCTAACAGAAGAGTCTTAGGGTTTCATATTCCAGACCAACCCGCAGTGCTCCTCTTGTAGGAGGGTTACTTGCTCTGAGTCAATATATTTATCTAACTAACGCTCCCTCTCCCTTCCCCGCATATAAGCCATGACAATGCTGCAGAACAGTAGACTTACCTTCATACTGGTGCTTCACTGTATTGCCGATGTCCGCAAATTTGCGGTCCTCAAAGATGAGAAAGTGGTGCTTGTCAGCCAGCTCGTTCAACCTCCTGGTGACGTCTGGGGTGAAGTTGTGCAGGATGTCCACGTGGGTCTTGAGGATGCAGATCAGTGGGCCTAGGGTCTCTGCCACCTTCAGGAGCTCCTCAGAGTCAGTCACATCTGCCGACAGGCACAGGTTGCTCTGCTTCTTCTCCATCAACTTCAGCAACTGACAGGCCAGTGGGTGGATGCCTGGGAGCTGGGCCCTGGCCTCAAAGCTGAGGTTTGTGCATGCCTTTTTGGCTGCTGGTGAACCGTTCTCTTCTGTGGGCTTGAAGGTGCTGTTTTCCTGAATGAATTTCCTAACGCTCTGAGCGACTTCAGCATCGATGCGACCAGCCTCCAGCAGCACCTCTATGAGTTTGGAGATTGAGATGACCGAATGGAGCGTGATGCCGTCCTTAGCGAGCCTCGCACCACCACCCTGCTCGCGATCCATGAGCACTATCGCATCCGTGACTTTCAAGCCCTCCTTCTGAAGCACTTGGGCCGTCTCAAACACACTGCTGCCGCTGGTCACAACGTCTTCTATAATTAGACACGTCTCACCAGGGTGAATGGTACCCTCTATCATCCGTCCAGTTCCTGAAACCAAGCCAACGATGGAGTGAGCATTCACAAACCAGAGCGAACAAGAAGACCAGTAACATTGTATTACAAAAGGCGGCCATATATAAACACAGAGTTGCATAAAGTTAATGTAACAATACCGTAATCCTTGGCCTCTTTTCTCCGAATGAGCATTGGCAAATCATTCTGCGCGCAGATGATGGTGGCTAGTGGCAGAGCAGTGTATGGTACACCACAAACATTATTAAACTTCACTCCCGCTTCTTTGGCACGCTGGAACAACAGACTAGACACCTGTCGAGAACACATATTAACCACTTTTTAAATTGTAGCAAAAAAACAAAAAAACAATCAAGTCAACCCATTTGGGTTTAATGTTACTAAAACCAAGGCATATCAACCAGGCACGATATTAGACATCACAAGTCACACTAGCATACAGTACACAGATGAAAAGTATATATACATTTGTTGTAAATAAGCAAAAGAGTGGTTGAGAACTTGGCCATCCAGTTACACCAAACTACACCAAACAACTCTGTCTGGTAAACAACCAGACTGCTGCATTCAGCGGGCTGTCTAACACGTGTTGCCAGATTGACTCACCTCATTCATGAGAGATGGATAAGAAACAATAACCCTGAGATCAAAATAAATGGGCGAAGTGATTCCACTCTTCAACTTGAAAGTCCCGAATTTGACTGCATGGACGTCGTGTAACTTTAAAATTAAACTTTCCAGACTAATATTACCATTATCCATTTTTAACAACTCCAGTGCAAAACTACCTACGCTACGAACTTCTTCTTCTTGGAAAATAAATGACGGGTTACCACCAGTTCAGATAGACCTTTACCGCCACCTATCGAGCTTCCGGGCTGTAACATACACTATTAAACATTGTGCAATAGCATGTTTGTGCATGAACCAGTAGCCTACCTAGTTCATGAACCAAAAGCCACCACGCAGTCACAATTACCTTTTGGTACGCAGCAAGCATAAATTGATAACACCAGTGTACAAAAAAGTGAATGACTTGGAACCGAATGGAATCTCCTACTGTTATTGGCTTTTTCTTATTCTTTTTTATTTTTTCTGCATGCAAAAACTAAATTACTGTTTCTCCAGCAACTTCATTCAAACTTAATTTGTAGATCTGTAAAACACTCTCACTTCTGGAGTAATCTTCATATCTTATCCGACCATCTTCACCAATTTAACTACTGAAACAATTTTTTTTTATCAATTACTAGTGGCTAAATAGCATTTCAATACACTTACTTTTTAAATCTAACTGAACTAGGGCTATTGATTGACTCACTTGCATTTACTGAAGCAAAGAGGCTTGAGCAAAGCAAAGTACCGTGTGTTATTCTGCCGTCTCTTAGATTTCTCGGCCAGCCCTATGATGCCCTAGCCTCCTAAACCAGCTTGTGGTTTCACCAACATGGTTATCTCAGGCAGCATCTTGCATGACCAATCGGTGAACAGAGTGTTAGAAATTGGGTAAAGGCAGATCCAATCATTTTAAACTCAAGTCTACGCCTTCAGGAAGAAGTTGTTCACTGATTGGTCAGGCAAGATGCTGCCTGAGACAACTATGTCAATGGAAGCACAGCAAGACTCTGTACAAAATTAAGTGTAGTACAAGGGGCTGGTTTACCAGTCTAATGATACCATACCAGTGCTGCTGCAGCTGGGTGCTGTGTTGTGGTCTACAGCGCCACCCTGTGGGTCAATGGAAATACATGCACTCTACAGATCAGTTTTTATGGTTGACAAAATCACATTTTACTGTGGATTATGGAAAATTGTCAAATTTATTTGTAGCCCAGTTGGCTTCACAGATTTCTATTTTTTTAGGATTGATTCAAGTTACTCAAAGGACTTGTCTGTGTAGGTTTGTTCAGTGAGAAGAACTGTGAATTGTGTGAAATGAGCCAGGTTGCAATCAGTGGACTATACAGCAGAGATATCTTTCGGAAAGATAAATAAAACAAACAAAAACAGTGGCTATTCTTTATAACCAATTGCATGAAACAAGTAAAGACTAAGGCCATATAAAAATAAAACATATTAGTTGGTGTGGTTGTATAAATATCTTATATCGTCTATGCTATTCTGCATAAGAAAAAAGAATATTAGCGGCCTTCTCAGGCTTATGCTAACATCAATATGTTAAGCTACTTCACTTTCTCACAACCTAGAACTGTCATTACCCGCAACTGCAGGTTAGTAGTAGATTGCCATATTTTCTGTGCTGCTCCATTTCAATTTGTGCTGCCCAGACCCAGTCAATCAACCATTAACACAGGCTACATAAGCATAGCTATAAATTTGTGGAATCTTTATTTTTTTTTTATAAACAAGCACTGTTTATTAAACATTCAGTAACAAACAAACAGCCTGTATGGTTTAAGAAAGGATATTTCCATCTGATAGGCAAATTTTACACAGACTTATGTACAAGGCAATAACACAGGGGGTGGTCAAAATGTACAGGGTCAAAATAAAAAAAAAGAAGAACAGTTTATGCGAGTCCAGTTTCTCTACAGACTACATCAGCTCCTTGCTAAAACAGTGCCACATGATCTGACATTCTATGTTCTTTAATGTGCCACGGATAGAATTTTCAACTGAAAGAGCTGAATTACCTTTGTATAATTCTAGTCAGTCAGACTACAACAAATGTAAACATCCAGTGCAGACGGTGAAGTTGTATAGTGAAACTTCTTACTAGGGTAAAACTCGAAGCTGAAATCCAACCATATTCTTTACCATCCGTTTGTTATTGTTAGTGAATAGCTGGTAAGTCTATGTAGAACTGATGAACACGATCAGTCAGTCACTGAAAACCTGGTATCATTCTACACTCAACTCCAAATACATTCTTTGTGCTAGCAAAAAGAGACACATGGCCATTCATCATCTTATTGTTTTACTGTTGCGGTGTTAACTACTTGTGTGTAATCACAAATTACTATTAATCTTATCACAGCCTACTGTAAACAACCCTGCTTACTGTGATGTACTTTAATGTAATGAGCAGAGCAATAATATGAAGTGCTGACTACTATGTGGTGCGTACATGAAATAAAAACATTGATTTTTTTTATTATGAGGGACAGGTTATGACTGCTGTCATTTCAGTAGAAAAATGTGCAATCTATAATAAATGCTAGGCAGGCCTGTCAAAAAACACAAATGTCTCCCTTTATGTCTGAAAGAAGTTAAATGACCACTTTTGGAACACAGTTAGGTCGTAGAATCATTCTAATACTATACAATCTCTGTAAAACATCTGCCAACATTCCAAGGTTGATCTATGGCAACAAATCTGAATTTGCATTTAAAAATGTGAGTAAAATCCTGCTGTTGTGAAAAGTGTAGGAACAGGTGATTGTGAGTCTATGTAAAGGATGGAATAAATAGGTTTTGTTTCACATTAGAGGCACAGCTAAAAAAAGAAGAAATTGTATTAAGGCTTGGACTTTCACCATTTTTTTTTACTACGTTCTCTAAGCAGGAAGTGTGTCATTATTGTTTTCACAAACAAGTGAAAAGCAGAACGACTTCAGGATATAAAGTCAGCTCATTATACGGGTTCATTATGTAATTTAGTCACATTTTGTGTTTGAGCAGGCTGGCTTTTTAAAATATAAAATGACAAGTGGTTCCATGATGGGATTTAAAAGTAATCAGACAATGTTTGGTTGTTTCAAATATGAAATTCTAAAAGCAATCTCAAAAGGTGGCTATGTTTACCAAAAATGGCAGAACCATTTAATCCAAACTTTTAAATTTAAATACTGTTGCAAGGACATGGGAAGAGCAAGTGACGGAAGTTGCCTTGAGTTCAGGACTGAATCTTAACCCTCTTAGGTATTTGAAACTGATGTGAAATGAAAAGATGGTGTTGAACCATATCAAGCATCTGCCATGGTGTAGTTAGTACACTCTGAACAATCATATGAATGTTATGCATTATACTGACCGGTCAAATACACTAGTTACATTCTTTTATTGTTATCGCAAGTGGACCAATGTGAAAATAGCAGGTAAACTATGTACTGTACACGTAATTTCATTCAAAGTCCAAAGTGCTAAGTATTTCTTTCTAATGCATTTTTATAGTTTGAACACATTCGACAGGTATTGTACATTTGTTATGTTTCACATGTTCGTCTTCCATCAGAATAAATAACAGCAGGTTCAGTTTACAGAAAACAACAACAGTGACTGCAGTTCTTTAGGAGGCCAGCTAAGTGCGCAGAAGTTTCTCGGGTCAATAGAAGTTACATGTCAAAGCAAGTGCACAGCAGTGACCACTACCGTGATGATCCCACATTAAAAAAATCTGATGAGGGCATGAAGAAGAAAGCCATGGGGCGGGCTGCCACAGAGAGACCACAGCCTGCCCTGCACTTCACAGGCCACATGTGTGTCCCCTCACAGCGTGTGGCCCATGCTGCTGGTCACCAGGCCTTTGATGTTGGTCACCGGCCGCACATCGTGCAGCTGCCGCCGGCGGTCGATGAAGGAGGAGAGCCTGGCTGTGTCCAGTGGAGTTTTGGAGTAGTCCCCGCTGTGGGCGCCCACCCAGGGGTGCTGCAGGCAGGTGGTGGCCGCCGGCCGCTTGCGGGGGTCCTGCTGGAGCGTGGAGGTTATGAAGTCCCGCGCCGCCTGGCTCACTCCACAGAAGTACTCCTCCGGGAAGCAGAAGTCCAGCTTGCAGATGTTCACGCAGGTCTCCTCCAGGCTCTCGTCGAGGAAAGGGGAGACTCCGCTCAGCATGACGTATGCCAGCACGCCGACGCTCCACACGTCCGAGGTCAGGGACACCGGTGTGCCTTGGATCAACTCGGGAGCAGAAAACTCGGGGTTCCCCAACAGAAGGTGTACGTAGCGATGGCCCGATACCTGAATGGCATCTCCAAAATCAATGAGCTTCACACAAGGAACTGGCACGTGTAGATCCACCAGGAGATTCTCAGGCTACAGAAATAACAGAAAGCATTACATATTAACAAAAACAACATGGAGACTGTTTTAGACTCCAGAATTTCCTACTGGATAATAAGCTGTATCGATCTATCTAAAAAATACTATATCATGTTGAGATAAAAAAAATGTTGCGCTGTACTATTTGTACTATTGCGCTGTACTATTTGTACTATTTGTACACTTTTACAATATGACTAAAGTGGTAACCCACCTTCAGGTCTAGATGAGCAACTCTACAGGTGTGCAAATGCTGCAAGGCCTCTAGGGTGTCCTTAATGAAAAACGCCACCTTCTCCTCCATCAGCTCGTCATGCGCCACCAGGTACTCAAATAGCCTCCCGTCCTCCATGCTGTAGAAGGAGAAACAACAGAAGAGTCAGGACAACACCAGTGTGACACTACTATTGTCTTCAGACTTCAGCTAGACTGTCTGTGTCTGTGTGTGATGATTAAGGCACAAGTGCGGACAGGAATTGGCCCTGCATTCACAAAACAAAACATGTGCTGTGAAAAAATTGCTGTTAGCAGCTGCATGCAGATGTCCAGCAACCTAAATGTCGGTCTGGAATGCAGAGAACACCATAACTCAGAATTGTAGCAACGTAAAAGTAACAGCTGCATCCGTGGACACTCCTATTTAATCTGTGTGGATGGGTACATCATAAAAACTCTTTAAAGAGAGATTACAATAACTCAACAACATTGTAATTTTGGAAGGACTCCATTTATAGAAGTAAGGTTTTAATTCAGTTGTACCAGCAGGACTACTGACAATTCACAGCCTTAGTGTTGTAGTAAAGTTGAAGACTTACAGCTCTAGGACCAGAGCGTAGGAGGTGGCTGTCTCGTAAGTGTCACAGAGAGGCACCAGCTGCGGATGCTGGACATGCTTCAGGATGTCCGCCTCGTGGGCCACCTGCTCCTTCTTCTGCATCTTCTTGTTGACAAACTTCACCGCCACCTCCTTCTTGGTGGACTTGTTCAGGCACTTCTTCACCACCGAGAATCGGCCCCTGTGATCAAGAGGTGGTCATAAACGGGAGGTGGTGGCAGATATAGTTTAGTTTAACCGCCCTTAAAAAGTGCCTTATGTGACATTAAGAGAAGTCACAAACAAAACAAAACAAAACAAAACCAAACCTACCTCCCAATTTCAGATATTTCTGTGAAGGCAGACTCAAAGTGATCTTTCCACTGAATCCCTGTCCCGTCATATGTAGTGGCTTAAATACAAATCATAAGAAAAATATTTAACACTACTGCATTCACTGAAAATATGTGAATTATGTCACCCTCATCCCAGCATGCAGAGCAGCATGTGACTTACGTCCACTTGGCAGGGTGACCATGTTGGAGGGCTCGCTGGACGGACTGACCCCCCACGGGTTGCTGGCGCTGACCCGAAACTGGTAGTGACCACCGGGGATCAAGTCTTCGATCTTCACACACACGTCCGTCGTGGACACCGACTGCTGCCAAACCAGCGAGTCTGGAAGAGGTCAGGAGGGCAGGGAGGGCACGGCTCATTACCTCTACAGTAAAGGCTTATAATTGAGCAGCGAGCTGGGTTTGGATGAAGATGGGGTTGGGTGAAGCATGTTTGATATAAGGAGCAGATGTGCTGCATTCTTACCCTCTTGCCTGTACTCCACGGTGTAACTGGAAACAGAGCAGTTTCCTGAGCTGGCCGGGGGAAGCCAGTGGACGATCACCGCTGAGCTGCTCGCCTCCTGGGCAACAGGCCTCGCAGGGGCTGATGGGATACCTGTGTGAAACAGGGGTGGACACATTTCCTTGTTACTTCATACGTTTACCTCACTTCATCTGTGGACCATATGTGTCATGTTCTCCTTGCTTCATTTAAAAATATGTGAAAATAGCGGGTAAGCTATGTACTGTGTATGTTCATTCCTTCAAAGTCCAAAGTACTAAGTATTTCTTTCTGATGCATCTTAATAGTTTGAGCACATAGGACAGGTACTGTATATTTATTTGTACATGCATTATACATTTGTTTTTTATAATGCATGTTTCTTGTGCTTTCAATTAGAATAAGTACCAAGTTTACAGAAACAACAAACAGAGTGACTGCAGTTCTTTAGGAGGCCAGCTAAATGCACTGGAGCTTCTCAGTTCGAAGAGGTCATGTGTCAATGCAAGTTCACAGCAGTGATCACTACCATGTTGGTGCCACATTGGCTTACTTCATGGAAGTGAAAGTGGGAGCAGGGTGTGGGGATGGTACCATGCTCAGGGTTCCTCAGTCACAGGGAAATATGGAGGAGAGTGCTGGTCATTCACTTCCCCCATCCTGGAAAGTTGAACGTGCCCTTTAGAGTAGGATGGGGATGGAATGGGAGTGGGAGAGTAAACAACTAGTGCTCTCCTGTACCCTCATCCATGGCTGAAGTGCCCTTGAGCAAGGTATCTAACCCCACATTGCTCCAGGGGCTGTAACTGAAACCCTGTACCTAAATAACTGTAAGTTACTCTGGATAAGAGCGTCAGCTAAGTGTAATGTAATGTAATCTGTGACCCTTTGGCTGCAAGTCCAAGTCTTAGCCACTAGCCCAAATGTCCCAACTGTCATGTCCCTTACCCTGGACTTTGATGGAGGCAGAGGAGGAGGCAGTGCCATGGTCATTCACGGCCACGCAGGTGTAGATGCCCGTATCCTGGGGCAGCAGATTGCAGATCTTCAGCAGGATGTCTCCCGTGTCCCTGGAAAGACAGACAGACAGACAGACAGACAGACAGAATGGCACATGTCAGAGCTGCTGTTATTATGGAGATGACTGAAATGGGTCGTGGCATCTGAAAAGTTCTTAATTGAACCCTCTTCTACTAGACATCTGATAAGCTGAGATACTTATCAGTCTAATATTACAAGGCTAATTAGTGGAGAAGTAACAAGAAAAAGCCCTTGTTTCATTAAAACTGCCTTTGTCTAATAAGTGCACATCCAACCTCCTTACCAAGAAGAACCACCACTTCAATAGGAAACATCTAATCTTCAAAGCATGAGAAAAATGTAATCTCAGATCTGTACATTACAGTCTTTCAGAACCCCCCCCCCCCCCCCCAAATAAAAAAAAAATCAAAGCAGAAAAAAAAGAGTCTGGTGGTAGTTGTGCTTTCCCAATGATTTTACAGATGACTTCCAATGAGGTCCCGGTCCACACTCAGTTCCCACAGGATTAGTAAAGCACCCAAAGAACCCTTCTAAATCCTGTCCCCTTCTGGCACCTGATACACTACCTGCCCCTAAACATCACACTCTTTTACCCCCCACAATCTCAGACAAAAAAGGTCACTCTTAACATGTGATTCAAATATTTCAATGTTTTTTTTTAGAATCCCTCACAGAACACCCAAACTGTACAGGTCTGCATCTGAACCATAACTTTTTTGTAAGATTTTTTGTATCTGCTGGGCTGGTATCACATTGTTAGTAAGCATAAAGATAGTCTTTAGTTTTCAGTAGAGAATCATGCCGTTTGCCTTTTAGCCTTGAGACATGCATGTACCTGATGTTGATGGTGAATCGGCTGCTGTTGACTATGAGACTCTGGTCTGGTCCCTTCAGGGTGATCTTTGGCTTGGGCCGCCCGCACACCTTGCAGCACAAGACCACAGTCTCCCCAAAAGCACACGTCACATCAGCCAGAGGAATCAGGAACTCTGGAGCAACTTTTAGACAAATTCATAATACAACAGAGATTCACATGTTGACCGTGGCCACTTTGGTGAATGGTGTGTGTAAGCCTTTATGTATTCATTTATTCTGGATTTTTTGAGCAATACAGTAATAGTAAATGGCCAATTTAGAGTGTCCACAAGTGAGTTATTTCCTGGAATTCTTACCTTCTTGTATAAAGTTGGGGTTCAGTAACTGCAAAGCAAATAAGTTATAGTTAAGAGTTAACGGCATACGCCACAGGGGTATGCAGCATGTTTATTCCACACTGATGGTCCTTTCACCATTTAGCCACTAAGAGGCGCTGTTTCTACATCTAGGAGATGGTAATCATGATGGTGCTCGGTGAAAATATCAATTCAAGACAACCCGATTACAAATGTGTAGGAGGTGAGGGTGGAGCACCGTTTACTAATCCATAACATTACAAGACTTCTTTGAAAATTCAAACCTGTACAAAATGTATAAAAAACTATGTACATGTATACGAGTGGTAAATTACAGTTTCTTGCTGCAGTTTTAAATACATCCATTTATAACAGATTTGAAATTGACAATTAAATGACACGACAAACAAAATCAAAATTTTAGATTAGTAATTAAAAAAGAAAACACAGAAACAAAATATACATTAGGAGAATCGTGAAAACCAAAATAAAACAAACAGCAATTCAGCAAAAAACAAACAACAAAAAACAAACAAACCTAAATCCAAACATTAGTAGAAATAAGATCAGTAAGAAACAAAATACAGTGAGAAAGTCTGCGAAAACAATCACCCGTGGACGTGACTACATTAGGTCTTCCTGAAAAACTAGATGTAATAAAGCAATACTAAAACACTACCACACACACAAAAAAACACAGACAGTTGCTAGGGGCTGCATGCAGGACAGACTTTATTTTAAGTACTACCTCCATGCTAGTTTTGGGGTCTAGCTCATCATCGCAATCTGACTCCTCTGAACTGTTTGTTTCCTGTGGTGCGGGGATAAGAGAGAGTACAGTTAGACAGGTGACCTCCAGGTCTCCCTCCAGGCCTGTGCTGCAGACATGCCATGTGCCAGCAGGAGAAAGATAGCTGAGGTGAGGTGAGGTGAGCGCACACAGGACTTAAGCATAAATACACAGGAATGAAACCAGTGCAGCTCCCTTTGAAGGTTTGTATCAAGACATTGGCCTGGGATTAGGCACATCGGTAGCTGTCGTGCTGCACAGCATTTGTTGGATTGTTTTGTTAGATGCATTCAGGATGTTAACCCAAGTTCAAGTTTTGTTAATAAGTAAACAAACAAACAGCTTGTGTGTTGTATGTGTGCTACAGTTGATGGTAGTGATTATGAAATGATGCAAAGTATAGTTACGTAAGTATCAGGAAGTGAAACGTGTTTACATATTTGATGGAGTGGTTACCGTTTATACAATAAAATTAAAATACTGAGATATCAACATAGTACTGTGAGAAATGACACCAACTTGGACATGGACATGGACATTGTGACGATTGAATGTGTGATCATTGCTTTATGCATTAGGGTTCAAAGGGGGTGAGCAGTCATGGTAAATGCTCTGAGTAGTGAAATGTGATTGGTTGCCAAGACATGTTAAGGTGACATGGCAGTTGTAAGCCTATTAGGAATATAACTGAAATCCATGATGCGCTCAGTGCAGGTCAGGACACATGCACTCAAACAGTTTAGAATTCAAACCAGGGTTAGAAATACACAAACCGTACCCATGTCTAAAACAAAAAAAACCTTGCAAGGCATTTGTTATGCCTGCTCAGCATAACCTCAAATTCATCTTTAACTTTTTCACATTACTTCATTACGGTTAGCCAGGATACCACCACAAAACCTGAACCTCTTGTGCCTGCAGAGTGCTGTGAGTTTTGTGTTTGTTTTTTTTCTGCAACTGTGCAGTTAGTGGCCAGGCAGGAATTCAGGTGTGAAACAAGTGCACATACACACGGGTGAGGGGGCAGCAGGCATATAAAGTGGGCTCCGCTCGCCCACACCACGCTTACTCACTTTCACTGCCACCTTGGTGCTCAGAATTTCCTTGGGCTTCCGAGGAAGTCCGTTCTCAAGCTTGGCGTCACTTTTGACACTGCTATCCTGCTCTGCCCGCTTTCTCGTGCGCAGCGTATTCCATGAAAGAGACTTCCTGTTGTACCAAAAGATGCAACGGTCAAAGCAGGAAGGAATATCAGTTGAAGGAGTAGGGGGGGAGAAGAAACAAGAGGTTACCGATCTTTATTGACAGAATACCACAAGCATCGCGCATTCAGGAATATAACTTTGCCTACAGATCTGAGAGGATGGTTTATCGTGTACCCAAATAATAGTTTAACTGTCACACCACACCATGTTGACTAACTCTGCAGGGATCCTTCTTCCCTTCAGCATGATATAACGGTGCCTTGCTAAAAAACCCTTAGCATACAGTCTTACACCACAGTGGATACATGATTTGTGTCAAAGCAACATGGGTGTCAAAGACAACCTTTTATGACGTTTATGACTCTCATTGGGATGAATAAGGACGGCATGACAATATTCAATTCAATGCCAAGGTGCTTTGAACACAAATGTGATCTGTTTCGGGCCTGCAGTGTTAGTAGAAAATAATACAAAAACCTAACAAAACTTGAAAAACTTGAACTGAATCATAATGAAATCATAAAGTGCAGAAACATGGAGTGCTATTCAAAAAGGTTTGTTTAATTCAAAAGATTGTCAAAGACAGTACTGGCACTAAAGCGTTTTTTTATAATGCTAAAGATTCAGAATCAGTCCTATCACAGAAAGCCTACAGGAATGCATACTGAGTCACAATGAGTTTTTAAATCTTTGTATTTTTATGGAAATGCAGTTCCATAAAATCTACAGTTAATAGACTGATGGCTAAACAGTTCAATAGTTTGGTTTCTTATGGGGACTCTAACCCACAGTGATTTGAATTTTGACTGATGGCAGTAATCTAGAAAAATACTGTTTGACCACATCTACGTAGTTCTTTTCCAGGACAAACAATGCCATTTAGGGCCCCCTAAAGCAAAACATAACGCTGAATTTTCTTGGCTTTGTTAAGTCATGCTCATGTCAAAATTTTATTTTACATATTTAAAATAATACATTTAAAATTATTAGTTACACTACAAGTACAATGCTGAACATTGTGACTATAATTATATTGCACAACCTGACTTCATTAATATGGATCCTCTTAAATAGTGCAAAAGACTTTATACAGGAATGTACGGAAAGAGTATCAGTAAACAAATGGAGTCTATTTACAGTAATCGGCCAACATATCAGATAACCAATCAAATCAAAATAAAACTGAAATTAAGTTCTCAAAAATAACATTAAAACAACAAAAACCCAAACTGTACAAATTGCCACAGACAATAACATAAACTTTCTCCACTTGGAGAAATAAACTTCTGTCCATCAAAAGGCCTTTTTTTTTTCAAAATTCACAAATGAAACATAACGGTGTTAGAAACAGAAATAAAAGTCCAGACCAGTGAGTTCCACATTGATGTAAGATTCTCTCAGGTTCATCTTCTTGCTAAGAAAATGAGATACCGCTAAAGTTCATTCATTCAGCTCTGTCCAAGTGTTTCTGCAATGACTTTTTTTTTTAAACTACTGAACAAAAAAAGTAAAAAACAAAAAACAAAAACGCACAAAAAAGTAGCACGGAATTAGACTTCGCCCTCCGTCACTTCCAACATTTCCAAGTTAGTTCCGTTATAAGAAGGGTGGATCCCTGTACCTCAGACAGACAGACAACTGGCTCTACCAGCCAGCCAGAGCTCCAGTGGGGTGTGGCTGTGCTGTGGGACACTTACTTGATATTTCCGTCAGCACTGTCTATGAGTGTCTTATTCAGGGTCAAGGGCCCCAGGATGTGACCTGGGAGCCAGCCTTCGGCCGCAGGCGACTGGCTGTTGGCCGCCCGGTACACCAGGTACATGTTCTGCTGGTTGGTAGCCAGCACCTGCACCGTCTCCCCCTGGCTGACGCAAATCTCGTTCTCCTTCAGTGCACTGTAGTCCTGCGTCACCATCATGGTGGACGAGACCCCGTTACATCCCACGCCGTCGTGCTGCTGAGTGGCAGCGGTCAGTCGTAACACACGCACACACACACATGCGTGCGCACACACACAAACACACACACATACACACGTTGATAGACACACACAAAAACACACACAAAGAACATACACAACAAAGTTACAGGAGAACATAGGCTGCTAGGTCCAATAGCTAACAGAAATTAAGGAAAACATTTAGCTGAAAGTAGTAAAACACTATAAAAATTGACTAAATAGTTATTGTATTGATTTTTTTTCTTTTTCTTTTAGTTTATGGAGTCCCAAAAATGGTTTTACTGCAGGTCGATCCGAAGGCACCCATAATGTGGTGTATGAGGGAAAAAACACATTTGATGTGACTGCAGGATTTTCATGTCTCAACTTTCTCAAGAGTATAAACAAACCCATGTCCTGTTGAGAGGAAAACTAGGCCAGCAAACAGAGACTAATAATACCCTCATGTTTTGCATAGCCATGGCAAGTTTGACACAGCCTGACTTTATGAGGAAAAATTTTATGAGGAGAAAAAAAAAAGACGAGGCTCAGAAAGTAATTCTTTGAGTGGAGCAGACTTACCCTGGTGGACTCGAAGCGCTCGGAGTGTTTCTGGGGGTCGAAGCAAGGACTGCCGTTGGAGGTAGACATTTTGAGAGAGCTGGTTCTTCCAGAGAGAGGGGGCTTCTCCATCCCCACGGAGGTGGTGGAGCTGGGTCTGCTCGGCTGCTGGGATGGAGGACGGCTGGCCGATGAGTTCCTGGTCAGGGAGTGAGATCCACCACCCTTCTCCTTCTGGTACTCAATGGGGGACTGGAGGGCTGTAAAGACAGTATGGATGAATGGAAGAAGAGGTGATATCATCAAAACACCACAACACATGAATTCCATTAAACTCCCTTAATAAGAGATTTTTAGCCTAGCATACAGCATTTTTTGTAAGTACAGTTTTTGAAGTTCTGTTTTGTTTGTTGTTAAGCACTTTGTGCTACCTCCTCTGTATGATAATAAAATATTATTATTATTAACTGTATTATTATTATTGTTGTTATTATTGTTATTATTATTATTATTATTATTATTATTATTATTATGAAATATGTGAAGCAATGAGTGCATGGGCACCTTACCAGACAGGAAGTTGCTCTGGGCGTCTAGAAGGTCTGTGATGTGCTGCACCCAGACCTGCTTGATGTCCACATTGGCAGCTTGAAGCGTGAAGCGCTCTGATGACCCACGACTCGTCAGCACAAACTTACAGGGGTCATTGTCAACATGCTCTTCCAGTCCCAAAAGGCTGACCTTTTTCCAGACAGACAAAAATATACTTGTGTGAACACAGAGAACTGATCTTACTGGTTGAAACAGAGCAGATGGTCTATCCTGATCTTTCATGTTGGTAGAAGTCAATCTTATTTACACAAAGTTAAATCCATGTGCTGAGGTTAGGTCTCAGTGTGGCCCTTTACCTTGATGCTCTTCTTGAACTGGTAGCCCGGGGTGGACGAGCCTTTGCGGAGAAGTTCGCTGAAGATGACGATCTGCTCAAAGAAGAAGACCCGGCGCTCCTTGCTGCGAGACAGCACGCCCGAGTCTTGCTCCGTCACGAAGAAGGTCTCCTGCTGCAGCAGCTTGCCCTGACTGGTCAGCTTCCCCTGCAAGACCAGACAGCAGAGCCACTTATGAACATCGCACTCCCTCTCTTACCCACTATGTAGCTCATTACATTCTCATGGTCATGCCTGACAGTACTCCCTGAGTGACATGAAACATGAGTTAGATGATGAGGGCAGTGAGCTACTTATTTTTGCATGAAATACATGAAACCTTATGAACTATCATTATTATTATTATTATTATTATCAGGCTGTCCCTCAGTCCCTCAACACCGGAGCATTAAAGTCCACCCAGGTTGTCATTGGTGTGTCAACACCCTTGCGTATGATGACTGTGAGACCTGCCCCCCCTCCCCACATCTCCCTCAGCACTCAGTCATAAAAAAAAACACCACACACACACACACTCCCTAGTAGGTCACGGCCAGGCAAACAGTCCGCTTAATCTCCACCCAATTACACTGAGCGTGGAGAATGTGCCCTTATCTCAGAAAGTCAGAGATTTAATACGCCTCCAGTGTGTGTGTGTGTGTGTGTGTAATGGAAATGGATGTCAGCAAGCTCAATGGAAGAACAAACGTCGAGTGGAGTGGGCGGTCAGCTTGAGTGCGAGTGTGTGTGAGTGTGAGTGTGTGTCCAATCTCTTGCTAACACCTCCATTAACATCTCTCACTTTCAAGAGGTCATTCTGAGAGAGACGTGGTCATTTTGATTTTTAGATAAATTCATGCGTTTGTTTGCTCTCAAATATTTGCTAACTACGAGTTTATTCAGCCAGAACAGCACGCGTGCAACAGTGCAACACTTACCTCGTAGCCCTGAAGCCTGCCCAAGTTCATCATATCGTTGCAGAGCTTCGGTACTTGAGACATCAAGTCAACAGCTTTCTGTAAAACAGTAAAATCAAACACACTTTCAGCACTGGCAAGGATTTGGCTGAGGTAGACAGACAGCCTTTTTTAAGACAGACAGTGAACTTTGACGTTTTTACCTCAATATCTTGGCAGTCCATGCCTGCCTTGATACTGTACTTCAGAAAGTCCTGTGGGAGTAAACAGAAAAAATAAACATCATAAAACGTGTCACACTTGGGTCTCCCTGTGGAGTAAGACTTCATGTTTGGTCCACCTACCTTCAGAAGTAGTTGGTATTTTGTGATTCTCTGTATAGGCTTGATCAGAAAGTCACTGATTGAAAGCCTGGAGCTGATTTCCTGCTGAATGCCCTGTTGAAGTGGTGAAAGGTCTCAGAAATATCGACCAAATGATTTCTGGCTTTCCAACAAAAAAAAACGAAACATATAGGGCATACCTTAAACAATCAAGAAAACATACCTCAAAGAAAGAGTCGTATTCAGCAACAATGAATTCTGACTTAGGTTTGTTCTGGCAGTAGACAACGTACATATGTAGTCTCCTTTCCTGTGAAGGCATTATTCCCATTATTAATGGAGGGTGAGTGAATGATTGCTTGCACTTCATTTACAATCAGAATCTCCTGAACATCAAAACTCCTGAACTTACGTGTTTGATGAACAGTTCTGGTAGCTTTTCATGGTCTTCCAGACATTTCTCCAGTTCACCCACAAAAAAGCTACAAGACACAAGATACCAGTGATATACATGTGCATGTGTACGTGTATATACAAAAATATATAACATTATATGTCTCTAGTTTCCTTTTGTGTTTTTTTTGTTGCATATGTAAAATAGCTTATGCAAGATAAACTTTGGTGTGAACAACACTGAAGAGCCGTACTCTCTGTGCCAGTCGTAGATCTGATGAATGTTCCCAAACACAATCTTATCCTTCCCCGTCATATCTTCAGGGACGCCCTTGTCCTGTATCGTCTTCATGAACCCCTGTGCAGCACAAACACATGAGGCACACTCATGAAAGGAAGTGTCACTGATACTCTGATCACACCTCCACACTCTGATTGGATAGCAACTCACAAAGTTTTGCATTCTAAAATGTTATCTTGGTCACACACTACGTGTTCGGATGGGTTTACAGAAGCGTGCAATCTATGATTTTCCTTGTCACAAGCACCACACATTGAAGGCCTCACATGTCAAGTAGGCAAATTGGACCGTCATGGAGAAAACAATTTTGAGGAAAAAAAAGACCAGCCTACATGAATCCACACAGATGCAAATGAATTTACATATTTAAGATGGAGGGTGAAAACGGGTTAGTGTCCTTTGGCTTGAAATATGGGTGTCACACACTCTAGTTACCATAAAGCCACACTCTGTACTGTCATCTGGTAAGTAAAACTTACCTCAACTACGATACCCAAATCTTTCACATAGTCCTTCTCGGTCTGTATCAGTTCATTCAGGACAAACCTGCAACAAACCCATCACAGTTGGTCCATGATTTTATCCAACAACATTACAGGGCTTCACCAATAAAACATTTCATACCTCATAAAAAATAAGATATGGACATCAAATCCTGTCTGAACCATGCTTCACAATAATATTTGCTTATGTTTCCTAGATATTCTGTTTGATGTTGTGTTAAATTTTACTCGAGCAACTTTCCATAATAAAATATGTCTGCCCACGGACTGCCCATAAAACAGGGCGTTGTCACATGATTGTCGCGTCATTTGCTTATGACAACACAGTGGTGTGTAAACTGAATATCTAGCAGTCTAAATCAGACAAGAAAACACACAGCAATTAATGACAGGAGAACAGAATACACTGTGAGTCATAATTGGAGTGGCTGGTGAAGGGTGGGTAGGTGGGTGGGTGGGTGTTCTTACATGCGGCCCCGCATGGCTTTGGCCTTCTGCTCCAGCTCGGGGTTGCGAGGCTGCGTAGGGGTGGGCTGCTCAGGTGGGCTCATGGAGCTGAAACCTGGGTAGGCACCAGGCTCCAGGGTCTGTCACCACACACACACACACACACGCGCGCACAGACACACACACAGACACACACACAGACACACACACAGACACACACACACAGACACACACACACAGCAGTTAAAGATTGTCCACAAGCTGGGGTGGGCTATTACGCTCAGGGGCCTATCTGGGTGTCCCCAAGTTGTAGCCAATGTGAGGTCAGTACAAAGGCTAATAACTGGGCCAGTACAGCTTATGCAAAAATAATGATCAATGAGAATTTAGAGAGTCATGTCATGGTTTAGGATCCAGACTCTCTGACCTGAAAGAGCCACTTATGTGTATTGAATGTCAAGACTAACTGTATGCACTGTGAAAAAAATGCTGTCCAAAGAATTGTAGCTTTCTTAGGGTGCTGATGCTTTCTGCTTTGGATAAAGTTAACCCATGTCAGTAAATCATTAGCATTTATTACAAAAAGATTTGGTGGGACAAAGTTCATAAAAAATACTAGGGATTTTGTACATAGATAACAAAAACATAAAAGCTAGCAAAAAAAACCCCTGCTCTCCATAAAAACAAAACCAAAAAAACATCTGTTATAAAAACAAAAAACAGCAACCCCGACTCATTTCTGCATGGTTAACGCTGTTAGTCCACACAAAGGCAAGAGAGAGAGCCGAGCAGAACAAAAAGAGGGTTAATGGAGCGAGCAGTGCCTGTAGCTTGTGTAGCGTGCCAGGTGTGTGTGTGAACCCAAACGCGCTCATTTCCAGCTGAATGGCCAAGCAGCTGCACGCACACACACACATACTTACCATCTTGGTTTTGACCAATTTCTCTATAGCACTGACAAGCTCAGCAGCACTGGGGACCTCGGTGGAGCCCTGGCGCGCAGCAAGCAGTGAGGCGGACTGCAGTGAGGCACACGGGTTAGAGAGAGGAAAGCCGTGTTAGCAGGGCAGGGACAGGGACAGAGGAGAGAAAAGGGGGGGGAAAGGGAAAAAAAGAGACGAAAGGGAGAGAGAGGGAGAGAGAAATAAGGATGTTAATCAACAAAGAGGTGACGGTCTTTAGCTGTGGCCACGGTGCTGGCTAGGTGGGGAAATAAGAATGCGCTCGTTCCTTTCTACAGGAGACGTTTGTGCTTGTTTGATGTGACAAGCTGCCTCATCAGTTAGATGCTCTTGGCTTCTGTTGTGAAAACAGGCTATGGGATATGAGTTTTCTCTTTAACAGAAAACTACTAATGCATATTTCCATAGGTACGGTAAATTTGCATTGAAAAAAATTGACTTGCAGAACAAACAAATGCAAATGGTAGAGTAAATGAAATTGACCTCCTTTAAAGTGGCCTTGTAAAGAGAGTGATTGATGTATTTGTTTTTCCACAAAAATACTGGTGAAAGAAATCAGCACACTACTAGAAAGAAGTAAAAGAATTGTGTAAACATGCGAAAGAATACAAAAGGACAACAGCACAGAATGGCAACCCTTTACAGTGAAACAGGCTGAATTGAAGTGTTAGACGCCAGGATGGGAAAGTGCATGTTAGTTAGGCCAGAGCATGGAGCTCTTCCAGCTGAAAACAGGACAACAACAGCAGAGTGATGGAGAAGAGTAGAAGGAGGACAGAAGACAGGAAAGAGACAGAGAACAATGAAAACTTCATGCATAAACATGGTAGTAAGATGATTGCCAATGACGGTACAAAACAAAGACTTAAATTACTTTCAGCAAAGATGTGCATGTGCTCTTCTTTGGGGTTAGGTGAGTGGTGAGTGGTATGGATTTGAAATTGTTGACAAGTAAAAAAAAAGTTGTAGATGACAGAAAAACAACAAATCAAAATGTTGCACAAAATGTGCAGTAATAATAATAATAATCCTATTGAACTTGTAAATGGCCTGTATGCGTATACACTCTAAAAATAATGGGGTCAGTATCGCTTGATTGATGCCACAGATGAACCTTCACTCTCTATACAGCCATCCAGAGATTTGAATAACCTTTATTTTTTAGCGAGTATGTGTGAAAGGTACTGGAACTGGTTATTCAGAGCCCCAGATCATACAGGGCTATGTTATGTCGTATCCGCATCAAATGGGTCTTTAAAGAACTGTTGCCTTGACGCACTGAAAAGTTTCTTCTATAGCATCGCTCTGAAGAACCAATGCTTGCCCCTATTTATTTAGAGTGTATTGTAGTCATGATGGGTAACTGGTGGCTGTAGCCTACCTTCTCCTCCTGGGCCGAAGGGTCTTTGATGATCTCCATGGGAGGGGGGAGGGGAAGATGGGGCTCGTCCTCAGGCTCCTCCTCTCCTCCACTCTGCATGCCTATGGACTTGGCTGGCTCTTCTTTTCTCTGCACAGAAGAGGAGACAGTGGGAAAACATTGAGAAGGAGAGAAAATAGGAGAGAGAGAATGGGAAGACAGGGAGAGGGGGGGGTAGACAGAGACAGAGTAAAAGAAGGTAAAAGAGAATGAGTGAGTGAGTGAGAGAGAAGGAGAGAGAGAGAGAGAGAGAAATACAAAGACAGAGAGACAAAGAGATGGAGAGGGAGAAGGAGAGACCAAGACAGAGACAGATTATAAGAGGGTAAAAGAAAATGAGTGTGAGTGAGAGAGAAGGGGAGAGAGAAATACAGAGAGAGAGAGAGAGAGAGAGAGAGAGAGAGAGAGAGAGAGAGAGAGAGAGAGAGAGAGAGAGAGAGAGAGAGAGAGAGGGGGGGAGAGACAGAGACCAAGACAGAGACAGAATAAGAGAGGGTAAAAGAAAATGAGTGAGTGAGTGAAAGAGAGTGAGAACACAGAGGGAAAAGCAAGACAGAGTGGGGAAGTGCAGCTCTTTAAAGCGCCCTATTGTGGTGAGGTTCACACAACTGCCCCGCTCCACAGTAACTCTTTGTCTCATCAGACTGTGTGTTATGTGCAGTATTGTGGAGCAGGAAGTCTCCACTCGGCTAATCAAGTCCCTCCGATCGCACTCAGTAACACTATGGCCGCTTTTTGGGCCAGTCATAGGGCCTTTAAAACATGCTGCATACTGTACAAGTAGAAAGAGAACAAGGAGTGTAGTTTTCTTGGTGAAATGTCAGTTAAGTACAAAATCATGGCCAGTCACAAAGAATCTACATGTAGCAAACATATGAGAACACAATAATGTGCTACACCTACAATCATACATGAACAGCAATTAATATGGCCCAATTTCAGAAAGGGGTTAGATTAAGGGGAACTAATATTTGGACAGAAATCCACAACAAAAAAACATCTTAAATTAGATAGTTATTATTAGTTTTTAGCCGTAACAGAGCTGAAAATTTTCCCTTTTCTCATCATGTTTTTTCGGATCCAAGAAACAACCCAAAATATTGCTTTAACTGAAACAATGTGTGCATTCCATTGCAGTCACTCATCGGAAACCGCATGACCGAAAGGTTTGATGCTATCGTGAGGGGAGCGTGGAGGCTGTATCTAAATATAACATCTTGCTATCCGCCTGTCACTGCAGCTAGCCTAACCTAGGACATCCCATCAGATGCAGAACCGTTGTGATGCGCCTTTCCTGCCTTGTTTCCCTTTCTTATTATCCTGTCAACAAGCGCAGCTGTAGATAAATCAGCTCGTTATGTATACTAATGTGCTCGAGGAGGCCACGTCACTGAAACTGCAAATGGAGACCAAACCAGACTAGCCAGAGACTGTGCTAGATTAGGATCTCCAAATTATGATGGACTAATGGCGAATGGACAACGGGGGGGGGGGGGGGGGGGGGGGGGGGGGGGGGGTTGTTCGGAGAGGAACACATTTGTCCATGTTATGGAGTACACTGGGCACAGAAGTCTGGAGCTACAGTATAACTAAAAGGAAAAAGAACATTACAATTCAGTGGCCTCGACATCAGCACACGCAATGAAGGCCTATATTAGGCCTCCGTCGCGTGTGGGTATCCAATATCCAATACCCACACGCAATGAAGAACTAACTGCAGAAAAAGCTGCATCTCCTTACACTCTGCCAGAACTGCCATGGTAGTACTATTACCAGTACAATGAGTGCTACTGTGGTGTAATTGTAAGTCAATGAGCCCAGTGAAACACACACACGCACATGCACACACGCACACACGAATGCACACACGCACACGCACGCACACAACCAAACACACACACACACACGCACACACAAGTTTGCTAACATAATTCCACCACTGGTATCCCACGAGCTGAAGCTCCAAGCTCACCTCCTCGTCCTGCATCTCGGGCGGCCCCAGGTCGATGCTCTTGCGGCCGCCGTCCCGCTTCTTCTTGTTGTTGGGCATCTTCTTGACGTTGCTGCCGTGGCTGAGGCGGCGCACGGGGCTGGTGAGCCACTTCTTCAACGTGTTGCCCGAGCGCTTGGGCCCCGGCGAGCTGCTCTGCATGGAGCTGAGCGACGGCTGCGGCTGGAGCGTCGCCACCGAGTCCGTCTTCCCTCCCGACTCCGAGACGGTGTAGTTCTCTGGAAAAACAGATCAGATCACAGGTTACATCAGTCATACTGTACACATCAACTTCACAGGCACTACTGCTGCTTTATAGTTTCATAGTGTTACATGGGCTGGCTATGTATGGTCCATTGAAAGCTCAGATAAAGACAATAATTGACTGATTTCACGAGAAACATCAAACTGTCAAACCCAAGGCCTGATTATTTCAATATTATTTTATTTCTTATAAATTATTTTTTATAGTACTTCACAACCTCCGAAATGCATGTTTAGAATTTCAACATCAGGCATTTGCTCCACACATTCACAAAACTAGCTGATTAAAGTTACAGTCAAGGTAAAGTCAACGTTATTTACAATACATGGTATTGGATTTGAATTGTTAGTTCTGAAGCATCTCTGGGAATAGATTTGAAAGCACAATGGCTTCAAGTGCTTTAATCACAATTCATGATGGAAAAAAGGATAATATTATTACCCGGCCATATCAAATCAGTGACTGAGCATGTTTTCATAGCAATTATGAAACACCACCAGCATACTGAAATCACATGGGCAAAGAAAGGAATGTTAAGAATTTAGAAGGGTTTTGTTTTACTGGCCTTGATGTTTGTGCTGTAAATCCCTGAGTGTTTGCCAAAGCTTTTCCAGTGTGTAAACTGTACATGACTGACACTGATGACGATGAACTTAAGACTCCACTGCCTCACCCGGCCCCCACCCAATGCTCATGACCTGGCTTTTACAACAGAGGAACTCCCCTCATTGATCCATAATAGTTTTAGTGTGTGTGTGTGTACACACGTGTGTGCGCAGACAGACAGACAGACAGACAGACAGACAGACAGACAGACAGACAGACAGACAGACGCACGCATGCACGGACGGACACGCACACACAGACACAGACACACAGGAAGTGAAAGAGATTTTAAAATGATCTAAACAAATTGAATGTGAATTTGTTAGTGTCTGAACATCCCATATTCACTACACCTACCACAAGTAAAAAATATTTCATACTCCCCCAAAACATTTTACATGACATAAATGGCCAGGCCTGTCTAATGTCCATAACATCTTGACCTAACAAATGTGGGCCCTAAATCACCTCAGGCACTTGTGACACCAAAGTATTGTAGGCATGTCTGTTGCTCATTGGTCCACTCTTAAAAAATGTGGATGTCACAATTCCAAAAGGTTATAGAATATTTCGTAACATTTGTTTCACAATATGCTACGATTTAAAGAAAAAAGAAATTATGCAATGCAATGGAGCAACTCTATATCACGTCTTTGACAACAGCTGCTGGGGAGAGGCAATGTCCACAATCCTTTTGTCGGGGTTGAGTAATATGCTCTTGGTGATGTTTCGCAATTATGAAGATGAACGAGTTCAACTGAAAGCTAAAGCTAAGAGACCTCCAGCACTGAACAGGGGAAAAACACATGGCTGTTGCCTGGTCAGTCCTCCCCAAATGCCCCACAACAAAAAACACACATTTTCAACCAACAGAGACTTATCATCTCCCACGACTGTGTTGTTGTGCAGGGTACATTTTTGACAATCCCCCGAAGCTTGTCCCCCTCAAAAAGTAACAGATAGGCAGTAAACATGGCTGTGGATGTCAGACATGGGCCAAGTTAAGCAGAATGAAGGACACAGTGTTATCACTGCGGAGGAGGAATTCACTACCGAGCTCTGCAGTACTGTTGATATTTTTTTTCTTTTAGAAAAATCCTTTTGTAGTGAGTAAAGCTGAAGTCAGTATTCAACAACAAAAATGAACAGTAGATGGGACACTGTCAGTTTTTGGCTGTGCTAGAACTGTCCACTGAGCTGCCAGTAAAGTAGAGTTTGCAGATACACACAGTGAATAGCTCCAATGGAATCTTTTTTATGAGTGCCTGTTTTAATTGGGACATGGGAGAATCCTCACCACAAACACTGCCAACTGCATAACTGCAGCCGAAGATTTACAGCACTTTAATTAGAAATGCTGGGCCGAGATTGGATTATGGATGTGGTGTATCACAGTCAACTAAATCCAATTTGTCAGTGAAGCAGTCATGTTTTAGATTTCCATCTCCTGGCTAAAGATTACTGCTGACAGCACGCTTGTTCGAAGTTGTTGTTTTTTGATGAACAGTGGAAGAATACCGGATTTTAACCAAAGCCACTGATCCTTTTGCTGAGGTTGGCTGCGGATGAATCATTACCGGAGGCGACCTTGTGAAAGATCATGTGCTCAGCCAGCAGTTAGACATTTATAAACATGGCTACAACAGCACTATCAGCACCCCAATGCTGCCTCCCACCAAGTGGTTTGGTAAACAGTGTGTGTGTGTGTGTGTGTGTGTGTGTTTGTGTCTGTGCACACACGAATGTGTGTGTGCGTGTGTGTGTGTGTGTGCGTGTGTGTGTGTGTGTGTCTGTGTGTGGTGGGGGAGACGGAAGGACGTCCAGCACAAAAAAAAGAGGAGTGGAGCGGAGTGTTGTGATGGCTTAAAGGGACCATGGTCCTGCCTGCTGCTGCTGTGCTGACCTGCAGCCTTGCCCTGTGTGTGAAGCCCAGATGAAGCAGGCCTTTGACAGCATGAATGAATGTGTGACTTCAGGAAGCTTCTCCATGGGCCTTTGTTGGGGAGCCTCTATCCATCACCCCTGGCCCCTTCATTTTAACGGGGCACGTGTGCCCCACTTACAAGTCGTAACCTGGTTCATTCAATTCAAATGCCCCAGTGTTTCAGCTCGCACTGACAATTCCCTCTCGAGAAGTATGTCCCTCCAATACTTCTCCCTCTTTTACTCTTCACTCACGCCACAACTGCCTCCCTGCTTCTCACCTCTATCTTTCCTACTCTTTCTCTGGTCTGTCCTCCATTTTTCTCTTCTTTTCTTTTTGTCTCATTTCTCATCACAATCTCTCATATTTTCCTTCTCTTCTCTTGTCTGTCTTCTATTCTTTTCTTTCTTCACTTGTCTGTCTCAGCCCTCTTCTTGTTTACCAGTGTGGGAGTCCCGCGTTGACCCCTGCTGCCCAGTGGTGGGTGCGTAGGGCCCAGTGGCACACATGACTGCCCACTTAATGGCTCTCTGACAGCAGTGCGTAAGGCTGTGCTCTGCTGACGCCAGCAGCAGCAACAACAGCAGCAGCAGCAGCAGCAGCAGCGGTGGCGTTGGTGGTGGTGGAGAGGGAGCACCATCTGAGCGGAGCGAACAACAACAGTTGGCCGTCCGTCCGGGGGCCTAGCCATTAGCCACGCGGCCGCACTGTGTACACACATGGCAAACACGCTCACTAAGCTCTGCTAAAACACGCTCATTACCCACCTCAGTGCGCTAATGAGCCGCTGGGAAGAGAAGGAGAGATGCTCAGAGAAGGGAAAGAGAGAGATAGAGAGACAGAGATCATTTTCTTGTTTGTCAGAGTGTGGTCATGCTACTCACTTCCTTAGAATGAAGCAACCAGAAATCTGCCTGACACAATTACATGTGTTTGCCCTAAAAACAAAACTAGCATTTCCCCTTTACCAAGGAGTGGCCCCCCTCCAGGATGCCACCCCCTACCAAGGAATGGGGCAATACTGAAACTACAGTGATCAGCTTCCAGTATAAGCTTGTTACCAGTCAGCTAAATGTGGCGTTGCCTTCTCAGAAACCCATACTTGGGGGGGCAGGTTAAAAGACATGATGCTAACCGCGGGCTAAGTAATAAAGATGCAAACCGGAGAGGTCCAAAGTTCAAATTCAGCTACAGACAGTACTGGGTCATGTTTATAGCATAACACTGTTATGTTTGGATCAACTGCGGAAAAAAAAGGAAGGTCTTAAAATGCTGAGAATGTCATGAAGCCACCCACATGGCAGGGTGGCAGATGGTCCAGAAGGAAAACATCCATACGTAAGCCATAATTGACATCCCTTGAGGCCCTCCGGTTTAATGGCAGCTCTGAATTAACGGCTATAATTCCACTAATATTCCGCCGATGAACAGCACTCCTCTGGGTCAACAGTAGGTCTCCGTGGCCTTGGATACGCACACTCTTGTGTGACTCGGCAACAGGAGTAGCGTAGTGGTAAAAATGCCAGAGACTGTTTCTGTTGAGGGTGTGCAGTGACCTAGCAACCCCGCTTGAGGAGCAGACTCAGGCTCTCTGCCTGGGGCTATTGGAGGCTCGAGAGCCCAGAGAAGGACACAGACAAAGGAGGAGATCAGAAACAGAACTGGGGACTGGAGTAGTGGCGGAGGGTGTTCAAAAACAGACTTCACTTGACTTGTCTCTATAGAGAAAGTCCAAAGTCAAGGAAAGTCACTTTTTTTTCTTCAAGCACTTCTAAAAATGACAAAAGTTGACCTATAGTTGGGTCAAATAAAAGATAAAACGTCACAAAAGGAGAAGTTAAAAGTTGATAAAATGCAGCTAGCTAAGATAAAGAAAAGATAAAAGGATTTAGGGGTTAACTTCAGTTCAAACAGAGGTTTTATCTTATGTTCAAGCATCCTGCCCATCCACTTTATTAACCACTTGTCGTTGACATAAGCAAACTCACAAATAAATGAGTTGATGGCAGTCTGAGCTTTTCATTGTGGACAGTTTCTTGCAATTTAACTTTCCATGTGGAGTGGAATACTTCAACATGAATGCGACTCCTAGTATGTTTGGCTGTCCCATATCTACTCAAAACCAGAATGACTCCATGCTTTTGAAGGGAGTGAAACCTTTATGGGTGTTGAGTGAGATCGACTATTTATAAGAGGCCCATTATTATAAACCATTATTTGTAGGGAGTGACAGCAAAAGGAATTAAATGAATCCTAAACGATTTTACACTGTTATTCAAAAACGGTGCACCAGGACCACGACCAGATGCTAATGGTGTCACGTGTAGCAGAAAAGAATGCAAAAGCGGAGACATTTCCACTGTACTGTAGCTATCCAGAGCATCCAAAAGTAGAAGCCACAATATTTGCATGCTGGGCTTCGACGAATAACACGTAGCCCATTTCCTGAAACTCAGTCCTCTGACAGATGGCAAGAGACATAGCTACTGTGACTGAGACTTCCACTTGTGTCAATTTCTTATCTTCCTCTTTGTCCATAATTGCCAATTCTATTGCAGTGTAACTGAGAACCTGTTGTCTGTCTTTACAGGAACTCACAATCCATCAGCATAGCAGCATAGTGTAGCGTACCATAGCATGACTGTGACGCTTTTATGGCAAGCTGCCAGCTACTGAGTGAAAGAGTCTGGTAGGCTGACAATGTCGCAAGGCAGCATTCCATGTATATCTGAGGATGCCATTTACACAGACTCACAAGCACACACACACAAGCACACACACACAAGCACACACACACATGCACACACACACATGCACACACACACACAAGTCGTGAATGTCGGATGTGCTAATGGTCTATTCTCTAGTTGGAATGTGGAATCACAATTCTGGGGCAAGTTAAAAAAAAAAAAAACTCTTCCTCTAAATTTCCCCCTAAGAGCCATCTTCAAAGAGGGTGTTATAATGCAGCAGATGAAAGCGGGTTTGTGGCTAATTTGGTCTTCAAAGACTGCAGCATCGCAACAAAGTAGTCCTGCTTTTGACAGTAAACAAGGCTTACGGCGTACATGTAACATCCAGTTATCAGCACGATTACCACCACGCAGGTTTAATGTCCACATCACTCCATACAACATCAGTCCCAATAACAGACACATGCTACAGCTCACTTAAGGACTCAGCAGTCCCATAACAAATGCCTGGTTCAAGTGTGCCAGATTAATTACTGTTAAGGGCCAGTGAATACTTCAGCGTGTGATTGGCAGAGATTATATTTCCATTTCCCACTATTCTATACTAACAACTCAGCCGAGTGTCTGTCGACATGTGCAGGCTCTACTCCTGACCAGGCTTTGCCTTTGCCTTTGTCCCTCAACACAGACACTCGCTTCCTGTGTTAATGGATAATATGAGAGCACTCAGGGTCATATCAGCACAAGGAGAGACTGTGAGGTACTCCAGCTCACATGTACACCCCCACCTCCACCCCCACCCCCTCCACATCGGAGGAGAACACAGGGCAAACAGACACCAATGAACGACAACAGCAGCTAACGATGTATATTGACAGTATAGCCCCATAAGTTGGTAAATAATTGACTGAGTGCTGAAATATTAAGCGCCTTCGCTGACCCATATTTCCAGTGTGGGCAGACAATTCTGGAAATTTGCCGATACACTGTAAACAAACAGAAGAACCACAACAGAGTAACCAAACGGAATTGACTGTGCCATGACAACTGATGATAATGGTAACAAACTGTCACCAAGAAACAACTCAAAACCACACAACACTCAATAACGTTGCCCATGGCAAATATAACCTTACATAAACTGATAAAAAAAGTCCTGTCAGAGCTGAAGGGGACTCACGCTTGGCTCACTAATGACAGATCAGTCAGCCTAATCTCCATTCATACTCAGTTTAAGAAAGGCAAAAGCTGGCTTAAGAAGTTAAGACGACACATTTCTTCCAATAATCTCTACAATCCTGTCCTGACGGGCGGGCGGGCGGGTCACGGAGGGACCCGGCATGCCCGGTCGAACGAGCTCGGCAGCAGCAGAACGCACCTGCGACATTGCAACAGCAGCAGCAGCACTTTGCAGCGATCCACCCGCAACAGGAACGCAGGTGCCTCCCACTCTTCATCCTGGTCGCCCACTAACCGCTCATGGTCGGGAGCGCAGCGCGAGACAAAAGCATCGGGCACAGGCGGCTCACACGAAGAGACTTGAGACTTCAGACTTGAGAGAGAGAGAAGTTCTGTTTGGAGAGAGGCTCCTCTCACACAACACAGGGAGTCATGAATGGCTGGATGACTGAGCCTTTTGACCAGCCAGACGCCACTCCAAGTTCAGGCTACACCACTCAGCACAGGGGAGGAGCAAGGGAGGGGACATGGAGGAGGAGCAGCAGCCATCACACACACACACACACACACACGCTCACTCTCTCACTCACTCACACACTCGCTCACTCAGTCCCTCACTCTACTTCAAGCACAGACTGCGCGGATTAGAGAGAGAGAGAGAGAGAGACAGAGAGAGAGAGAGAGAGAGAGAGAGAGAGAGAGAGACAGAGAGAGACAGAGAGAGAGAGAGACAGAGAGAGAGAGAGAGACAGAGAGAGAGAGACAGAGAGAGAGAGACAGAAAGAGAGACAGAAAGAGACAGAAAGAGAGACAGAAAGAGAGAGACAGAGAGAGAGGGAAAGAAAAAGAGATGTGTGTGAGTGAAACGAAAGAGGGTGGAAAGAGAGAGAGAAAAAGCGGCAAAGAGGGGAAAAACAGAGAGAAAGAGAGAGAGCGAGACAGAGCGAATCATGTTTCACCGCCCCTCTTCCACAAAGCCACTACTGAACTCCGCCGCCTGACCTTAAGACACAACTCGCACATTGTGTAGGAGGAGTGCAGCCTGCACGGGTCACAAAACAGACGGGGTTGTGTCTCTTAGTGGGATCTTTCAGTACATGTAAATCAAATGCACATATTTGGCTTGTGTTACAACTCAGTCATCATCCCATATTACAGCCTGGGCGAGCGCAAAAGGATGTGTGAGTTTACACGCAAGACAGCAAAGAGAGCTTAAAAAACAGCTTCGCAAAACCTGCAGCTTCACAAAAAGCGTACTATGCACAAAGCAATCTAATGACTCGACACATTCCTCTCTCTCTCAAGACTCAGGACTAACCTGAATGCACACCTGTCGAAACTCTGAATTCCAACCACATTAACTGTAGGAATGCTTCCCCTTTCTCGGTAAGATAAGAACACTTATCTAAACTACCCAGCCCGAACACTCCAAAGCAATGTCTGCTGTTGGGCACAGAGCTCTTTAAACAGAGCTGATGAGAGCACTACTGGTCCCATCCTCGACTCACCTTGACCTGCTGTCCATCTGGTGAGTGAAGCGCTTTTAGACCCCGAGGAGGTGAACAGCGATCGGGCGAGCACAGCAGTGTCAGGACAAGGAAGGAGGCAGGTAGCCCAGATAGACTAAATAGAAAACACAGCAGAGCCGCCAACAGCAGTGTCCTAGTTTTCTTCCCAGACGAACGTGCCACAATCAGCCCACTGACTCCACAGCTTGAGAAGGGCTCAGTCTTCTTCTGTCTTTCACAAACTTGTATCGTCATTCAAAGCACATCATTTTACGGGTTTTATAGTTCTACACTGTGGACGATGTAGGAATGCAACTGGTTGTGATAACATTAAGCATAGGCATTTTTAAGAAATGCTAAACTACAGTTTCAAGGCACAAGACACTGAGGCCTCACAACCACAACTATGCTATTTCACAGATTCAGAGTTAGTGTGAAAACAACCTAAATTGTCAGACAGAGTACTCTTCACACTAACTTGCAACTTTAATGTCAAAGACTTGTTTTATAGTGTCAAATGTAACCTGCAATTTTATCTTACATTTTAACATACACAAAATATCAGCTGGGGATAAAATATTGAAACATGCCTACAGGATGAGTTACTTTTATTTCCATACTGAACAGGCCCAGAGATAGAACACTGGCTGTGCTTTGCATTCTACGGTGGAAAGACAGTTTTCTCTCCGCTCAAAGACTTTTAGGGTGGAGAATTCCTCATAGCTAAACAAATTCGATGCACCAAAACAGGATGTGTTTTATGCAATACAATCCATATTAAAACCTGTCTGACACAAGGACCTTTATGATCGGAAACTTGGGAACAAGGACAAAACTCCCTTGGAAAAAGTAGCTGCTGTGTCATCTGGCTAGTGTGACTCCAGAATTTCACAGGAACAGGAGTGACGAGATGTGTCTTGGAATTCCCCATTACAAAAGTCAATGAAATCAGCAATGCAGTCATTTAATGAATGAACACCAACAACACACAAACAACCACAACAAGACTCCTCTCATTAAACATAAAGACATTTCTGTGAGGAATGTGGACACCAAGGAGGGTGCCAAAAAGTGGAAAGCATGTGACATAACTTGGACTGAAAAATGTTATTGGGAAAAAGATTTTGTAATGGCCAAAAACCCTGAACAGTGATGCTGCAAAAATTGTCAAACTGTTGTAAGAAATGTATTCGGGCTTTTTCCTAAACATCTGGGGACTTCCAATCAATCAAGATGTTTATCTGCCCGTGATTAATACCCCCACTGCCTGTAACTGACATCATATTTCTTTCTGAACTCGAATCCTTCATATTTGTCTCTACGGATAGTGCAGGAAAGGATTTGAAGGATGTTTCAAATCCACGTCCAGAACACAAAAGATGTGGGGAACAGTGTACAGAGGAAATTCCTATGGACAGCAGAGAGGCTCTATCACACCAAGACACACAATGGCCAGACACTTCCCCACATGGGCCTATCGCTCAGTCATCGACTGCTAAACCCTAATACCCCCCCCCCCAATCCCACCCCTTGGCCCTGTAACACAGACACCATCTAGGACTCTTGATTACATAAGAAGGGAGCACACGTCCAGAAAAAAGGTTAATATATGAGCCATGTAATCCAGTAATGGGTATTTACCGACAAGTTCATTTCTCTGTACTGATTAAATTTGAGTGCAGTTGCAACATGGAATGATTCCTGGTAAAACTTTCCAAAAAAAAACAAACTCTGATGTAAACAGCATCCTTGTGATTGTAATAAAATGGGTACACGAGCACAAGCAGAAGCAGAGTGGCAGCTCAGCTCCATCAGCAGCCTCATCAATGATCCTGAGTGCTCGTGTTTGCAGGGGAGAGTGGAGTGGCCACCGCCATTACCCAGGATGGCAAGTGCGAACGAATGAGCCGGGCATTTACGCACAAACGAGGCCCCATGCTTCTCAGCTACTCTCGCCGCCAGCATGAGAGCTGCTGAGAGCCTCGCTGAGAAGCCAGGAAAAAATGTCAAGAGCTTTTCAAGAGTGTAGGGGCCCCCTCTCCGTCAAACCCATCAGACTCACAGAGAGGCAGGTTTGCTGAATGCTGCCCTCTACAGGTTACCAAAGAGACCAATTTCTTTGCATCAAATAATATACAATGCCAAGGTCTTCCAACTGAAGATCTCTTAATAACTTTATTCATTAGAAAAAACCCAACATTTTCATACTATGTATCAGATTCTGGTGAGTTCAGTCCTGTCCCAAGCAACTGCTCAGCACTACTGCAGGTAAATAATAACAAAACTTTTTCCCCGAAAAAAAGTCTATTTGTTTAATAAACAGTAAAACAAATGAACATATCAAACATCAAATCATGTTTGTGTTGACAAAAATATGATAAAATCATCATCTTCATTCAAAATGAAGGAAATTACTTCAGTTTGTTGCATAAAACTGCAAAAATTATAACTTTGGACCCTACTCATAGGACAGTGTAGGTATCAGTAGCTCATGCATCTAAGGGGTTAACATGATGAGCAAATGACATCTGACTCAGCAAGATGAGCAGCTGTTATGCTGACGACAGACACAAAGAGCAAGCGGCGACCTGTATAGCAGCTCTTACCTTTGCCGGCGGGGAAGAAGCACTCCATCTCGACGCTGCTGCGGGAGTGGGAGATGCAGAGGGCGCTGCTGGGCACCAGGCCCTCCTGCGGGGGGGTGCGGTCCGTGGTACGCACCAGGCACCAGCCGGGCCGGTCGCTGGGCCTCTCCAGCAGCTCCACCGTCTGCCCCGTCTGGATGCTCAGCTCACTCGCACAGCCCGCCGCGAAGTCCTGCAGGACCACCGTCAGCTCGCAGCCTCCGGAGAGCTGGAGAGTAGGAAGAACAAGGAGAAGAAAAGGTGAGTGAACTGCCATGCAGATAAAATAAAATAAGAGACCCAGTGGTGGAACAAAGCTAGCTTTCTACACTTGTCGAGTGTGGAATGACTTGTGTTAACGGGCCAGGGCCCTTAGGCCTGTGTTGTACCGGATGCCCTGTGTGTGGGTGACTTCTGCAGAAAATCTTGATCATCATTTTTGGCCCCCATGTCAACAGGTTAGAGTGTTTACACTACCTGCATAAAATGTCTCATTGAGGCGCCAGATTAGCTGCTCACGCCAATCTGCTGACTAATGGTATTCTGTTCCGAGTCACACACACAAAACACATCTAAGAAAGGCGTTATACAGAACAGTTGAGGTCCTTTGTTCACCTCTGAGTATCTAACATGTGGGTATGGATACATTCTGTTCACTACATAAAACTGACCATTTGTTTTAATTTACTGAATATCTTAATTTCAAATATCTTAAATGTCATCAGAGATAAAATACAAGCAATAGCTGTGAAAAAGCTGAAGACACCTCTTGGTGCACTAGATGAGCTATTGTGGAGTGACTAATGATTGTGAGTTCATGTGAACTGAGCATTATCTCATATGCGGGAAACAAAAGACACTACAACCACATTTTAGGAACTGTCAGAAAACTTTTCCTATTGCTTGGCTCGGCTTGGATTACGCAACATTACTGAGAACATAAAGCCCTTCTGTGTGACTAACACATAATTGGCAACCACAAAACACATTTACACAGAAAACCTGTCTGTTTGGGCGGTGACAAACATTATTTATTTATTTACTTAAAAAAAAAAAAAAAAAACCACTTCAACTCAGGAATCTCTATATGCCTCAAAATCGCCTCAAAACAAACCCCGCTTGAGATCTCTCTCGCTTGAGATCTCTCTCGACTTTAAGCAGTGTCTTCTCAGTCGTGCTTTTTATGGTGTGTGATTTCATGGGCTCAGTTCTACTCAACAGATGCTTAAGTTATACTTTCCAAACCTGGGCCATCTTCGAGAGCTTGGCACAGCACAAATGGAGATAAATGACCGTCTCGGCTCTGATAGAAACACGAGGCAAGTGGTTGTAATTCATGTTAAGTCCCTGGTGGATTGGCAAGCTCTCTTCCTTTCCTCCACAATTGCTGTCACAAATCAGGACCACACCATTTTTCCTCTCCTGCTGCAGTTCCAGAGTAGTCTGATTTATATTTTGTAGTTGTATATATTGTCGTACATTTTACAAATTATATTTTAACTAATTTTATCTCCTGTTTTTCACTCTGGGCTTTTCAATTCTGGGCTGAATTTCGTGTGCAAATCAGTCTGGCCAATCTGCCTATCATCAGCTGTTCCTTTGGCCGAAAAATTGGGCATCCATGAAAAACGAACGCTATGCGTTTGTCATCGGAATCAGTGGTCTGATTGGTTGTAGCTCTGTCCAGTAGTACATAGAGGCAGGTTTGCCAGACCAAGCTCTGTCTACGAGCTTGGTGCAACAGCCAGGCTAGTTCTGGATAGTAAACAGGTCTATACAGTGCCGCTTGGGAGACAGTAAGGCTTTGGGGAACTCCATGTGCAATGTAGCATAAACACCATTTTAGAGCTGTGAGGCCAGCAGAGACAGAGAAATAGTCTCACAGAAAAACAGCCTCATGGGTCTCAGTAAAATGCTGAAGGATGAGAGGAAAGACTGTTGAAAAAAAGTGGAAAAGCAAGAATAGAAAGAGACCTCGAAGGAGGATAGCACAGATTTGAAGAAGGGATAAAAGAGGACATAAAAATGGGTAGGGCAGAAGGCCAGGCGCCCAGAGGGGTTAACTCTGGATGACCCAACAGCAGGACTGAAGCTCCCCCATGGCCCAACCTCTCAGACCACCCACTGACTGCCCCGCTCTAAAGGAGTCTTAACCTGGCTCCATGAGAGGTCTTCCCCAGAAGTATCTGGGTCCTACGGCGCAATCGTCACCATCCATCCATCCTCTCTCTCTCTCTCCATTTGTCTCTCTCTCTCACACACACTCTGTCTCTCGACGTCGATTCATCTCTCTTTCTCTCCCCTCTTCCCAACCTGATCTCGCCAAATGGGGCCTTGTGCTTGGCTCCCTGCTCCAGAAAGCACAGCTGGTGTGTTAAATTAAAGTGCTGCCTTGAACAATACACGCACTGTGTAAACATAAGGCCTCATTATACAAAGATTTCCACAGATAATTGATGTTGACAATATTCTCCTCGAACGATTGGAAGGCAGCGGAACAAACCATGCTGAAAAACCTCTCTGTGTGCTGTGTTTCTGGTGTAGAGCATTATGGGGGCTGTTTTCCAGCTTAAAAGCCAGAGCCACGAGAGACAGACATTAGTAGCAGACTTAGATTCTATAAGAGTCCGTTTAGTGGTAAGAGGTGTTTAGTGAATCGCAGAGTATGGCAGTTATGTGTCGTGGGGAATGCCCTGAGCTTTCACAGGTAAACAAACATTGAGCTTTCTGTGGACATTTGTTCTTGTTCTTTTCTGTAAATAAGCCAAAAAAAGGTGTGTTTTTTTCCCTCTTCAGCAACCTCTGCCAACTTGTCGGCATGTTGTTTTTACTCGCCATTTGTTCTTTGTCTGTCCTCATTCCTGTGTGCACACCAGATTATACAACTTTATAATTATCTTGCTCATTTAAGTTGTGAGCGCTCAGACATGGCACTGACGGTCAATTTTATGGTGCCGCACACCATCTAATGTGACAGCATTCAAGGGAGGGTCGTCAAAATGGGCTAACGAGACACAGTGTATGTGGTGTAAGGCAGAATAGAGGTGTGCGATCCGCTTTGTGCTCCCAGCTGGGGAAGCCATCAGGACCCGCGGTTCAGACCAGACGCCTCTGGCCTTTCTTAGCACCTGCTTTCACTTACTACTCCACCATGACGTCACCTGTGTTTACTCTCCAGGGAAGACGGAGCAAGTGTGAGAGAGCGACAGAGAGAGAGAGAGACAGACAGAGACAGAGAGAGAGAGACAGACAGAGATGGACAGAGACAGACAGAGAGTCAGAGAGAGTGAGTCAGAGAGAGAGAGAGAGAAAAAGAGAAAGAGAGAGAGAGAGAGTCAGAGAGAGAGAGAAAAAGAGAAAGAGAGAGAAGAAAAAAGAGACTGAGAGTCACAGAGAGATAGTTACAGAGAGAGTGAGTCACAGGGAGAGAATCACAGAGAGAGAGAGAGAGAGATAGAGAGAGAGATAGACTGAAAGAGAAAGATAGACTCAGAGAGAGAGAGATAGACAGACAGAGAGCAAGATAGAGGAAAAGATAGATAGAATGACAGAGAGAGAGAGCAAGGGCTGAGTACTGAGAGAAAGCCAGTAAGCATCCTTCATTAAGCTAACACCTCACACTGATGACAATAAAGAAATAAATAAAGAAATGTTCTCTAGTTGGGCTAATGTGGAGCACAAGTCTTAACTGCAGTATGCTTTTACATATCTAAGCAGGGTGCATTATTAGACTCATCCTCCACACTACCACAAACAACAACAACACCTTCTTGGGCTTAGTGACTGGGACTGCATGTCTGGGAATGCTGCTGTTTGCATTCATTAATTATTTCATTATTCATGAGAGATTTTAATTTTCATTTAACGGGTAAACAATCTTTGTGAGGAGGTGGTTTCAAAAAGCCACCACACATCATGGGCAAACAAAATGATCAAATTACCAAATTTGTGTACCATGAAATGAATAATCCTTTTCATAACGACAGCAGAATGGGAGAGAAAAAGACCATAAGACCATCCCCGTGAGACTGACTGTTAAAAAAATAAAAATCAAACTGCATACAGTGAGCAGTAAATCTAGATGTAAAAGGCATTGCATTCAATAACCGAGTCAGATGAAGTACATTTATTTAATTAAGGCTCTCCAAAGGCACAATGCAAATTAAAGTCACTAAATTAAATCCTGAAAATTAAATACTGACCCTCCAGAAATTGGATCACAATTAATGAATGCATGGTAAATAACTGAAGAGAAAAAAAGATATTCAGTGTGCCCTCGCTTTACTCATATAAAGCACATAATGGATTGAGCCCAGTCCCATCATAGTGATAAATTGTACATGCTACATGTTAACTACAAACCGTACGTGCCTCACCACAGAGAATCTCTCTTTACTCAGGAAGTATATGGACATAATGGCTGCCATGGCCTCAGAATGACCTTTTTTGGCCAGGTCATGAACTATGAGCTGATTTACCACCTGCATCTGTAAGAACAGCTCCAACACGCTCATTTACACACTGGCCACTGAGGACACAAGCTCAAACTGCACCCAATCAGGCATTCTTCACAAATTGCTAGGTCTGTAAAATAATATAGTACGGATGGCAAAAACAGCTACAATCTACTGTGGAACAAACGCTACCAAAAATGCAAAAAAAAAAAAAAAAAAATGAAATAAATAAAAATAAAAGAAAGAGCGTGAGGAGTTGGATGGATTTAAAATGGCACTCCCCAAAATATGTTTTTTCTTTGGGAGAGAATTGGGGCAGGATGCCCAAGTTTCCAATACCTCATGGCATACCATCTACAAAGAGCAGCTCAGTCATGGGGGCTTTATAGGAGAAAGTTATTTCTGTCCCCTCTTGGTTCAATTGGGTGGAATTCATTCCACATGGGAAATGAGACCCAGAAGAGAAGTCACACAGACAGCGACTTGGACAGAGATGTGAAGGGTCCTTCACATTTTAATTATTGCCATTAGGCTCCTTTGAGTGAATTTCAACAGTTATAAAGTCAATTTTAAAAATAGGACTAGCGTAACAATTATAGGCGTCACTTTGTGCCTGCCCTCGACATACAGGACTGTATATTGTAATTAGCATTTTAGCAATTATCACTGTCGGTTTATGTCCTCTCGGATAGTTTCAAAGCTCTTTTAAAAAGGAGCATACTACATAGGTCTGTGTCTCTGGAAGAGCAGTCCGGTCCGTCTAATGATAGACCACACAGTGGAGACAGAAAACAGAAGATGGAGAGACACACATTCGTTTTTCCACTTGGCTTGGCTTGGCTTGGCTGGCCCGCTGCTGAAAAGGTGAAACCAAGAGGCTCTTGCTCTGATAGAAACCACAGCCGCCCTCCCCGTCACAAAAACCAGGAGCAAAACAACATCTCCCACTCAACCAACTGAAAAAAAAAAAAAAACGTTGAATGCAGAAGCTTAAGCCGGCTGCACAGTTTTGTCTCTGAAATGTCAGTGGCAGACAGGTATAAGCCAAAACAGCAGATGGGTCCAGAGCTCTCCAGACCTCCCACCCCCGTACCCCCCACCCCCCCGTCTCTCCCAACACCACCACTACCGCCAGCACCAACCCCACATCTTCCACCCCACCTGGCCACCTTGGTATCAGGTCACCCAGAGAAGGGCAGAAAGGCCAGGTTGCCAAGCAACTCCCAGGCCCAGAAGATGAATGTCTGCTTATATCACCTCCTGAAAGGGTAATGCCCATATCAACCAACACCACAGCAAATCCTCTGGTTTGATTCCTGAGCGCTACCCACTCCAGTCTTTGTGTACACTGTGGCCTGGCCATAAGCTTGAAGGTCAAAAGCAGTGGGGCAGTGAATCTCATATAACAGAGTTAGAAAATTAATACATCGATAGTTAAGAAAAGAAGGAACAAGGTATATCGTGACAACATTTTTTTGAAGAGTGGCATTGAAGCCTGATGATATAAGGCTCTGTTAAGCAAACAGGCCACTGTTTGACCTCATTTCTGTGTGCTCTATCAGGCCAAAACAAACACAGAGCGGCAGGCAGGCTTCAGCCAGGCATCCTCTCCTACACCTCCATGGCCACTTCAGGACCTTTTACTGTATGACAAACCCTCAGTAACAACAACAACAAGCAAAAAAAATATCAGTGCAAAGCAATGACTGTGTGTGCGTGTGTGTGTGTGCGCTTGTGTGTGTGTGTGCACACGTGTGTGTGTGTGTGTGCGAGTGTGCATGTGTGTGCAGGAAGCCATTTGACTTGTGTTGATGGTTTTTTGGGTGAGTGTGCGCTCTCCAGCACTATCTCCACTCGTAGGACTGTAATAGCCTGTTTCCTGTGCCGGTTCCTCACCCTACACGCTTAACCATTAATCTGCTTCTCAACTACGACTCCAAGAGAAAAAGCCACCCACCCACACACACACACACACACACACACACACACACACACACACACACACACACACACACACACACACACACACACACACACACACACACACACACACACACACACACACACACACACACACACACACACACACACACACACACACACACACACACACACACACACACACACACACACACACACACACACACACACACACACACACACACAGCAGCAGTTTCTTACCACACTTCACAATCAATTTACTACATATGCTTCTGTAGTGGCAGTTTCGACTGATTTTCTGCACCATTGAAATCATTGGAGATCAAAGAAAAGCCATACAATTCAAACGTATCCCAAATTACTATGTGGTTTCACATTGTTACCAAGACTTGCTTCATTAAACTGTCTCAAAGCAAAATAAAAAAAAGGATGCAATTAAAATGCAGGCGAGCGAGAGAAAACAGAAGCATTAATGAGACTCCACATTTGTTCTATCGTCTTGCAGCACCCTTAACATTCGTCTGCGACACAGACACGCCAAGTGCCTTTAAAAAACACATCTGTCTGGACACCTTGTTTTCCTCTCAGCGTGACTAAAGTGAGCTGGTAAACAAAGCGTCAGTCTCCGAACATAAAACAGTCATCCAGAGGGGAGAGCACGCAACCCTCATAGGTACACTTGAACTGAACCTGTGAGTCTGTGGTAGAGAAAGTGAATCAGCTTTACTTACGCGACTGCTCCCTTTGAAAAGTTTAAAGCTCATCCACTTTGGCATGGTCACTCTTCTTTCGCTTTCCCCCACTCTCACACACACACACTCTCTCTCTATCTCTCTTTGGTGCTGTGTGCTTAGAGCGATCTAAAATCTGCTCCCAATCGGAGGGGGGAGACAGCTGGCACACACATCAGCACACACACACACACACACCCGGCACCAAGTTAGCAAGAACCTGACAGTTTCACACAATGTGCCTGTGAGCATGCAGTTCACCTGTAGTTCTAGGTCTGCAGGAGTGTGTGTGTGTGTGTGTATGTATGCATGTGTGTTTTGCGTGTGTGCCTGCATATGTGTGTGTGTGTGTGTGTGTGTGCATGCATGTGAGCCAGTGTGTGTGGCGTGAGGAGAGGAAAAAGAGAGAGTGCAGTTAAGGCCCTCCCTGCCCAGCCTTCCTCAAGGGAGAGACAGCAGGACAGCACGAAAAAAATAAGAAGTAGGAGAAAGAAAAGGGTTGAGCGAGGGAGCACATTAGATACAGTAACACACACAATATGTGTGTTTGTATTTTTGGAGGGGGGCGGTAGAAGGGTGAGAAAGAGAGAAGAAGCCACATCTCTTTAGACATGAGCACGAGGACGTCTTGTGACTTCAGGATGGAGCGGCCACGTTGAGAGAATAGGTCCATTCTAGTAGGCCAGAGTTAACAGCATAATGGATTAGATTTCCTTAAGGTTACTCTAACCAAGGCTCAGTCACAACTTTGGTGAATGAACAGCACACATTTGTGCTCTGCAGAGTGGCAGAACAGAGTTTTCCCATAGTCTAAAGACACTACACTGTGCAATACAGAGCTTTAAAAAAACCCATAGACAAAAACACACACCATACATAAAGATACCATCAAACAGCTCAAACAGCCACGTTCTGTTTTTTTCCCACTTGGACAATAGTGTGCTAATGCTGTTTTAAGACATTCAACATGTTTTCGTGCTGAAATGAGCCAGTGGAGACAGAAGGGGTGGTGCTGTCTGCAGGCCGGCAGCAAAGGTTCGTCCATAAAAAAAGCGTCTCTCCAGGCTGCTTCCCCGGTAATCATGAGTGCTAGTGTGTAATAAGCCCTGCGGATGGCTGTGACACAAATGTGGTCCCGCCGGGGGCTGAGGGAGGCTGGAGCAGCTCAGTGTGTGTGTGTGTGTGTGTGTGTGTGATGGTGGCCCGTCACCACGTACGCACTGTGGGCACACGGAGGGCTTGGAAGGGCCTCCAGGCCCCCCCCAAAAAAGCCTACTTTACAAGACAAAAACAAGCCATTTGCGTATATGGAACAAGTGACCCAGCTTTGCTGGTGGAGTAACTTCTGTGGGCAGACCAAAAAAAGGCAAAGGACAGGGAAAAAAAATGCAAAGTGACACCTTCACAATTTTAACGAAAAAAAAAAAAACATAAAAATTGTAAAAGAAAAAAGGCTCTTGCCTTTTAGGGACTGCTGCTGCTGCTAGACTGGATTAATTATCAAGCTTTCAACAAAAGCTCAATTGTCACATTTGTGCATTAAAACAAAAACCACACTACCCTGTGCCAACTTGGCCAACCATCTATGCAAAGACACGCGATTTTAAACCATAATGGATGATGAATATAAAGCTGTGTTATTGGTGTCACGTGTGCCAGCTTTCAGAGGAGGAACAGAGACCTCACAGAATCTGCTACTAGTAAGGGGTGAGAACATCAAATCCACACGCTGAAGAAGAAGAAAAGAGAGAGTTCAGAGAAGATACGTTCCTCACACTTCCCCCTCTTCTCATGGTAGGTCTCTTTAGCCAAACAACATTGTTTCTCTGATTATGACCCACACACACAGGCACAAACACACACTCACATTCACATTCACATTCATATCCAGCAAGGCAGGGAGTGGGGTATGGGGGTGGAATAAGTTGAGGTTTCAGGGAGCTGTAAACAGTAGGTAGGGCAGTGGAAGCACTGCTGTGTGTCAGGAGGAGGAGGGAAAAAAGCAGAGAGGAACAAAAGTTCATAGATCCTGTCTCTGAACAACAAACTAGGAAAGGCTACACCAGTACTTGAACACACGAGCACACACACGAACACACACACGAACACACACACACACACATGCACGCACGCACTTAACACTTTCCCTCAATACATCTCATCCATGTCATTCATCATGGACTTAAGTAGGCCCTGTCAAAAGCTCTGGCTGGCTGTTCCTAAAGCGTGGTCTCTGAGCACACAGCGGGGGGACATTTAGCATCCATGCCATGTGTGGGTGTTTGCCCGCATGGCGCGAAAAAGGCCACGGCAGTGTGTCACCTCAAGTGCCCCCTCTCTACCAGGCCTCTAGCTAAGGGGAGACAGAGACAGAGACAGAGAGAGAGAGAAAGGGAGAGAGAAAGAGAGAGAGAGAGTAAGAGAGAGAGAGAGAGAGAGAGAGAGAGAGAGAGAGAGAGAGAGAGAAAGAGAGAGAGAGAAGGAGAGAGAAAGAGAGATAGAGACAGAAAGAGAGACCACAGAAACGCCAGCACCTCATGCCAAGTCTTGCTGCTCTGGATGTCAGCCAGCACAGCTAACTAGCAGAGGGAGGCATCTGCCCTGAGCTCCAGGCTCCAGGCTCTTCTTCCCTCAACAGGAGGGACCCGTCCCTGAGATAAGAGACCCAAAACACGGCACAATCCACACAGACAGCCCCCGCAGCTGCTGCTGCTGCAGCTATCACAGAGCCAAGCAAACACACGTTTATGAGAAAGCAGAAGTAAAGAGAGAGAACGGAGGCTTACTTTGATTTCATACGCCCTTTCATAGTGCCTGTGAAGGCACATGCCAGGGCACATGCCAGCGCACAGCTTGAAAAGGTTTTTCATGATGCCATTATTGGGGCTTTCTCTGATCGAATGCTAAACCCAAGAACCCATTTCGCAGGGCAGCTACTATTACAGTGCCAAGGTAGAGCCCCTGCAGGAAACAATGAGGAGGGCTGGGAAACCCTGTTTGTGTCACCTGTCAATCATCAATCACATGACAAAGGTGGAGCCTTTAATTAGTGAGTAGGCCTGGGGGAAGGCACTGTGGATCCACACATGCAGTTTACTTTGTCATACTTGACATATGTAGGGGGTGAGTTGATTGAAATGCTTTTTTTATAAGCTTTGTATAGCTGTAACAGTCTGTTAAATATTTTAACTTTTTGTTAAGCTCTTTGAGCTCTTTCCTCTGTATAAAGATCCATTAATGAATAAAACTTTACACAAGATATAAAAGAAATAAGAATAAAATATTTTACGCAAGAACTCAACTGATTGATGCCAAATAATTAACAAACTACCATTTGTCCACGTTACCCTTTCACTGACCTCACTGTCTTGATGGAGCTGCATCTCAGATTATTAATACCCAGCTTTCCTACCTTGTCACTGTCCATGGTGTTCTGTGAAGTCCTGGAAGCGATGGAGATAGTGTCGGGCTGACTGCTGCCATCACCCTGACTGTCAGCATCATCTCCTCCATCCCTGTGTCAAGACATATCAGTCACATTGGTCACATGGGTCTAAATACATGCAATAAATGAATGAATATGAAAGTGTTCCCTACTGACTGACGGGTAGGTAGGTACAGATACACCAAAAATCACACCAAAGGACTCAAAGAAGCCACCACGCACAAGAATCTGTTACTGTTTGGAAGAGTGATTCATTGAGAAACGCTCACTGTCCAACTTAGCAACTGCTTCCAGTGTATGGTGGTTACTTTGTTGTTTTTTTATTATGACTGATTGATTCGTTGATGGTTTCAACAGATATGGCTCATTATAAACTGCATACATTATTTATTAGCAATGAGGCAGGAGTTTTGCTCAAAGTCTTTTAAGGTCTCAAGTCTTTCAGAGGAACGCTTTAGCAGTGACTTGGAACCAGCCAATGCTGCAGGCAGATAGACTCATGTGGAGTGATCCACTTTCCACTCTACTAAGCTCTGGCAGTGTGAAGCTGACTTTTTTCTGGTCACTGCAGGATTTTTAAAGATTCATGCTGTTATGTACTTGGATTGTGTAACTTTCTTGCTCCAGCTTCCCACAGTTCTTCTGTGGGTCACTACTGTTCCTAGAGCTGTATCCTATGCTTATTATAGCCGATTGATTTCTATAATTAGGTCACATTTTAGGGCCAGGTCTGGCATTAACTTCATTAGTATTGATATTTTGTCATCTGTCATAATGCCTGTTTCTCAGAAAGTGGATTGGCCAATAAAGCACGCTCTCTTGCTGTGTGTTCACTCTTTGATCTGCACCCATTCTTTAATCTGTGCCCCAATTAAGGCCTTTGCCCACCGTACCTCTTGCTGTTGTTGCGTGGCTTGGCAGGCGTTTTGGGCATGTGGAGGGGCTCCTTGAGCGCCCCCTTCAGGTGAACGGTCCTCTCCTGGATCACCTCTCGAATGTTCTTGATCCACTCCTGCTTCGCCTCGATGCTGGACGCCTGAGAGTAGGGTGACATCATCAGCAACACAAAACTCCCCCTCCCCTGCTTTCACGCCCACATGTAGGCGTATGTGCTTATAGGAAAAAGGAAGTCAGTGGGTTCAGTGCAGGGACACTGACTGACACAGACACAGTTTTCTTACAGATAAAAAAACAATATTGTTGTGACTTTGCCAAACTGTAAAGCACTTTGAGCTGCATCTTGTATGTATGAATTGTGCTATACAAGTAAAGTTTATATATTATTATTATTATTATAATTATTATTATTATTAATAGTAATAATAATATCTGTGTACCTTCAGGACGGTCTTGTTGTCGGAAGATGGGGTTCGTCCGGCCCACAGGGCAAACTTACAGGGGTCTCCCTCTATGTGCTCCGTCACGCCCAGCTCAGAGGTCTGACAAGAGTTAACACACAGAGGATCAGCTTTCAGACCTCCAACCCCTAACATCACCACCACCATATCGCTTCTTCATAAAACTCTGGAAAGTTTTGAAAGAAACTCATAGTGGCTTTCATCTCTGCAAACACATTGATTATCTTTCACAATCATATCTGTGCAGAGCTTCAAAGTTCCAATATTGTGCAGGATTTGGGGAAAAAAGAGGAAGGAGGGGCACACATCCAAAAAAAACAATAAACACAGGTGCTAGACAAGCGTAGTAAGTGTTGCTCCAAAAAAAGGCAACGTTTCAAGAAACTAGGCAACGTTTCAATCCCCTGTGGATCTTCATCAGGCACTGAATCAACACTGGCTCAACGTGTCTTTCAAGGCCTGATGAAGATCTGGAGGGGATCAAAACGTAGCCTTGTTTCTTTAAAATATAATATTTTTTGGAGAAAAACAGTGTGCAGACCACCTCTTCTAAAATAAGGGGGAAAAAAGAACATCAGGCAGTATCACTTAATTAGATATCGAGATGTTCTTGGCCAGCGGGTGAAAGGGGGGGGGTGATCTGCTGCTCCTACCACCCCCCACCCCCCCCCCCCCCTCTCCTCCAGCTACGCGTGCCCTCCGGACAGCAGTCACATGAGCCAAGCAGCTGCTCCCGGCCACGTGCTGCTCCATTCATAACTAATGCATGAAGAGGGCCCTTAATCCACTCCATATGCCCAGCTGCAGCAGCCTCCGCCTCAACCTCAGCCTCAGCCTCAGTCTCAGCCTCAGCCTTCCTGCGACACCGCATCAGCACCCACGCATGGGACCGGGGACGCGGTGACGACATGCTACGCTACATTAACCAGCTCCACCACACACACACATGTGAGCATACACTCGTGACATGCATGCATAGTGCAATTAATTGCATGTGTAAAAGAGGTAATGAATACAGTAGGTCATTTGTACACACACACACACATACACACACACATACACATACACACATACACACTCACACAAATACATACACACACACACACAAACACACACAGTAATGTGCTTATTAGTGCCTATACATCACTTTGAGCAGACACACACAACACAGACACAAAAGTCCAATAACTAAACCATGATGAGGGAGGGTGTTAATAAAACAAAGAGTAAAAGAGCACAGAAAAGACATGCAGAGGACAGAATGACAGAAGAGAAAAACAGAGAGAGAAGAGTGTAGGACAGCAGAGAAGGGGAAAAAAAAAAGATGAGAAGAGAGGCCTGCTCTCATCCCAGTGTGCTGGGCTGAGTTCACGTCCCAGGCAGACAGACCCAGCTGGCCACACATCAAAGGGAGAATCACGGGCTGGCCTCCACCCCCTGAGCTACAACAGCAACATCCCTCCCTCCATCCCCTCCATCCCCTCCTCCATCCCCTCCTCCATCCCCTCCATCCCCACTGTGCTATCCCCCACTCCACTCCGGTACCAGCACCACAGGGCCAGAGCACCACAAAATCACTGCGTGCTGGACCCAAGGAAAGTGTACACATGGGGCTACACCCAGGTCAGCTGGTCAAAGCCAACAAAAGGGAGTGGAGGTTATGGCAACACTTCCCAGCAGAAGGGGGGACGTATGTTTTTATTGCGTTACGCTGGACAGAAATAGAGACGAGACGCATCCCCAGATACGCACCAGCAGCTTGTTCTTGTAGAGGTACTTGGTGCGTCCCGCCGAGTCCTTGATCTCCTTGCTGAACACCAGGGAGATCTCGAAGAGGAAGAGATGCCGATCGCGGCCCTTGCGGATCAGGGACTTGGGGTCCCACACCTGGAAGGTGTCCTGGAGGATGAGCTCCCCTTGCACGTCCAGATTCTCGTCGAACCCTGAGGGATAGTGAAGAACCATACATGATTATTATCGACCAGCTATTTCAATGGATTGCACCAGCACTAGTATACTTGCCTCCTGCTGCTGTAGAATGAAGAGGCAGTACTGACTCTTTTATAGTTTATAGGATCGAGTTAAAGTGCTGTATGTAGAACTGTGTGTAGGGGGGCTAAGTCATGTCAAAGAAATGATGACTATGTATTGGGCTGCTGAGATATTTACCCCAGTTAGCATGTTATATAATTTTGGTTCGTCCAGTGTTGCAATACCAGTTTCTGCCACTTTGTGACAGTAGGGAACAACACAGTTGCCCACAAGCTTGGCAACGCCTTCGTGTCTTAATATTTTACTAAGATTTGGCTGCTCACTATGTTGTTCGCTACTGCCACAACGTGGCAGAAACTGGGAATATTTTAACCTAAAAGTCCTACACATAGCAGCTTTAAACGTTCTCGTTGTGTTGTTACCTTCCAGCATGCTGACGTGCATGGCATCGTTGGCCCTCTTAGGGACGCTCAGCATCACCTCAAGGCCATCCTTAATCTCCCCCTTGCCCTCCTCACAACAGGACAGCAGCTCCTACAGGAGGGAGAGAGAGATCGAGAGATTGTGAGAGATAGTGGAAAATACAGACAGTGAGAGAGAGAGAAAGAGAGAGAGAGAGAGCAAATGACAAACTGTGGATTAAACATGTCATAGATCATGTAACATGTTTTTAATTGTTCTACTGTGTGTATAATACGGGACACCGAGTTGTGCCCCTCAAATGGTTTGTGTAAAGCCCAGACCACAGCGTCCGTAGCTTAGGCATACTTTGAGTGTTGGCTTCTAGAAACTCCAGACAAAACATAGCCTTAATATGTCTTGAACATGTTACCAAAAACAAAAAGATTATCTAATTCTCGTCGTTTTTTATCCTGCGCATATGGTGCGTGCTGTGTGCTTTGCATGTGCATTCGAGTATACCAAATAAAAATAAAGGAATAAAGGAAATAAAGGAAAAATGGCTACTTTAATGGTACTTCAATGAAATTATTTTCCAAGAGGTGTTCTTGTGTAACCCGGCAAAAAAAAAAGACGATAGCAAAGGCACTCTGTTTGGAAAACAAACAAAAGCCTTTAATAAGGCACAGCATTACTCTTATTTGTCTGAGGCCCTTATGTGTGTGTCTGTGCATGTGTGTGTGTGTGTGTGTGTGTGTGTGTGTGTGTGTGTGTGTGTGTGTGTGTGTGTGTGTGTGTGCACACATGTGTGTTTGTGATTTGCCGCTGTCCGATACAATGCGGCGTCAAGCAGCCACGCGGCGGGAGGAGAGGAGGTTCATTATGTGGGACAGCTCCCACATGGACACTCAGAAGAGGAAAGCAAAGGAGAGGAAGGAACTGCAGCGCAAGTCCTCATGTTGTGAAAAAAAGCAAAGCGTGAAAGAGATGTAGATGTGAGATGAAGGCTGAGCGCGAGGCTGAGTGCAAGCGAGCAGGAAGTGTGTGTGTGTCTCGGGAGGGCCACAATGAGATGGGCCTGTAATGAGGCAAGTGAGCGCCTGCGTGCCAATCGGAAGAGGGAACATCTGAGGGGAATTCATTAGAGAGGAGGACAGTGTGGAGGAGAAAAAAAACACGTGTAAACACTGTAGTTAGTGCTGGAGGAAAACAGTGAGATGAGAGAGAGCTAGAGGACACAGAGAAAGATAGAGAGGGGGGGGGGAGATAGATACGCAGAGAGAGGGAAAGAGTGTGTTAGAGGGACAGAGGGAGAGAGAGAGAGTGTGTGAGAGAGAGAGACAGAGAGAGAAAATGTTTAAGAGGCAGACAGAGGAAGAGAAAGACAGACAGATCATGAGAGAGAAAGAGAGACAGAGAGAGTAAGAGAGAGGGACAGAGAGAGAGAGCAAGAGAGAGAGAGAAAGAGAAACAGAGAGACAGAGGACAAGTGCAGTGAATGAGATGTGCCATGCTCCTCAGAAGAGGGGGCTAATCAGCACTCTCTGGTGTGTGTGTGTGAGTACCTTCAGGAGGAGCTGGTACTTGGTGATCCTCTGCACAGGTTTGATAAGGTAGGAGGAGATGGAGTTGGCCAATCCGTGCCTCTGCTGGATCTCCTGCAAGTGCCATTGGGAAATGGTGAGGCCGAGGTGAGGCTCAAAGTGTGTTTACACAGACATGCAGTCTGACCTACATAGCTTTTTGTGTGTGTGTGCG
>CM059269.1:11172411-11194911 GCA_030347295.1 Setipinna tenuifilis
TCCTAAATTGAGCAAAGAGTCGGGGTTGGCTTGTGGGTTCAGATGTACTGGTCAGTGAGGCTTTGGACATGGGACCTCTGGTCCACTCACCTGCTTGGTGCTGCGCTCAAACACCACGTACTGCTGACACTGGTCCAGACGCCGCTTCTTCAGCGTCCAGAAGTGGAGGACACGGTTCTCCCTCTGAAGCAGCTCGTTCAGGATGGCTGCAGAGGCCAAAACACAGACCAGTGACCATCGCAGCACAGGCTAAACGCGGTGAAACGAAGCCAAACTAAAATAACAGCGTTATACATAATGCATGACAGACGAACAAACAGACGAAAAAGGCAAGAGGGCAAAAACGGGGAACAGATGCCGCCCGGTTTGCAGAGGTAAACAAAGCAGAAAAACAAACAACTCCAAGAAAATAAACATGCAGAATAAACAAAAAAGTGGCATCCCAAGAGTCCCAAACACTGGGCAAAGGGAGCTGACCTCACGTCACCTCTCACATCCGGCCATTCCTTTGCACTGACCTTTAACCTGCTGCTCGGGCCCTCGGGCATGACTGGCGGGCCCTGGCATGCTCACGTTGTTCCTGTGGATGTACTTGAGGAAGACCTCTGCGTTTCTCCGGGCCAAAGTGCAGGCCTGCACAACACAATAAAACATCCGGATTAGCCATCTCCGAGCCAGCCAGCCTTGGGCTAGGGGCTGTGCATCAGACATACGAGCCATATGTTCCCTAAATCAACGCTAGCATGAAGGACAGCCTCTTCGCTGGATGCAGCCTTGAGCCATCTCGTAAAAAATAACTGATGAAGAGATCAGCTTCGGCCAGCAATTGGCCATAAAAAATATAGAATTATGGCATCGCGTCCATAAAAAAGTTTAAATAATGCCATTTGTCAAATGACTGAAATTGAAGTTTGCTACTGTAATTACAGTTTTCAAAAGGCCCTCAAGCCACTTGTGCAAGTCATTTGTCTTCAATAATCAACAGCTTTGTGTGCGAGCGCTGAATTCCACTTATCCCCAGGGGTTTGCGTCTCAGCTTGGCTATGTGGTTGAACCACCGAGACGGTGACTTTACGAAGCAGTTGGCGTACAGAGAACTTTCCCCCATCCTCCATTTTACAGGCACAGACCACCTCTCTAACCAAAGATCCTTCATCACTGACCTCCACTTCAACCCTCTCTGCTCTACCCTCTGCATGTCACAGAGAGAGAGAGAGAGACAGAGAGAGAAAGAGGAAACCGGAGGCCACTCACCTTGAGGAAGGCCTCCTTCTGTTCCAGATGCTTGCTGATGAGGGGGAGGACGTGGTCACTCTCGGCCTGCGGCCCCAGCTTGTCGTGGCCCCCGCACCAGTCCTCGTCACGCCGGTATTCCTGCTCCAGACTTTCCAGCACACTGCACACCTGAGGGAGCACACAGCACGTGAGAACCCGAGAATGACACCAAACAGCTGCTGAGAGGCTTGTCTGGCTGGCTGGCTGGCTGACCGGCTGGCTGACTGAATGGCCACAGGCAGCAGTATGTCATCTGGACTGTGCATCGCATGGCTACTGGGAGCAGGAGAATTTTGAAGCATTTTGTTGCGATTTGATTTAGCTTTCAAGACATCCAAGCTAGTCCGGAGAGGACAGTATGTCCCCTTTGCTCAAAGTACAAATAGATTACATACTGTAGGTAGATAGATAATACTTTCTTTTCACCATACAACTTCTATAAAGCAGTGGCAAGTTACATAAATATACTTTTTATATATGCAGTCACTGCCATTCACTCATGTTTTTCAGCATGACATGAATTTTACAAATGGATTTTTGACAGAACTTGCATGTAAGCTTTTTCATGCATTTTCAGGGCAAGACTATCATGTGCATGGGATGTTTGTACACATTACCAAAATAACTTTCTGTAGTGTATTATTATGTGTATTATAACTCGTTTATTGGTCTGACTTGATGACAAAGCTGTATCTGACCACTAGGGGGCAGATCAGATAGTCTGGGGCCTCACCTGCTCGGAGGTCTTGTAGAAGGCCACGGAGGCATTGACCAGCTTGAGCCGGTCCTCCATCTTCAGCATGAGCTGCTGCCAGTGCACGGCCACCTTCTCGGCGCAGCCCCGGATGGCCTCAGGGTCATAGTGCCCCGCCTGCAGCATCAGCTCCGCCTTCTGCTGCACCTGCAGGGCGCTCTGGTGCGTCTTCTGCAGTGAGTTTGCGTGGAACAGCGACTGTGGAACAGACAGTGCATTACAGTACATGTGATTCATTCTATTGCTGTCTCTAAGTTATCTGTGTCTGGTTTATGTCATTCAAGGCAAGTTAAGTCCATTTATTGTAATACTTTTGCAGGCCAAGACAACATAATACCATGGACACTAGGCAGAATAAAAGACAATACACAAGACAGCATTACACCACTTACAAAAGAAAACATAAGACATATATAGGGTTATAAATACATAGAGTTATTGTCCTGTTTAAGTGCCCCTGTCTTTATTATGATTGCGTTTATGTTTTGTGTTCAGCAGAAGAGGAACCTGCTGTAAACCAATTTTTAAAACTGAGTCAGGCCCATCTTAACTGTAACTAAACAGTTACTTTTAATACTTTCCTGTATGATTAACAAAATGTATGTATGTATGTGATTCAGAGTGATTCAGTCATGGTTCAGGACATACACACAAGCACTTGTGAGTCTTGTGTGCGGTATCAAGACATACAGAAATGGTGATTACAAAATGGTTAATGATCCTACCAATTATGTGTCAAAGGCTTCAAGATAGAGTTATAAAAGTATCTGACATCTTGTCTTTTGTACAATCATTACTGTCGTCTTTCATTTTACTTTCAGTGAAAAGATGTCGGTCTCGACAGATCACCGCAGCAGATGAGGTATGTGGAGACGTGCTGACATTTTATTAGAAAACACAGCCCTGTCAGGCTCCTGATAATGTCAACAAGCTGAATAAATGTCTCCACATTTGCATTTAGTCTGCATATGGAAGCCATCCATTTCCGTCACCTTGTCAGGCTCCTCTCCGCCTGTCTGTCTGTCTGTCTGTCTCTCTATCTCTCTGTCTGTCTGTCTCTCTATCTCCCTGTCTCTCTATCTATCTCCCACCCCCGCCATCACTCTCCCCCATGCACTCCCCCTCCTCCTGAGTGACTGATTTAGGCGTTTGGAGGTCAAGCGGCCGCCTGCTCTGTCTGTTGGCTCTCTCCTCATGCATCGTGTGCACCAAGGGAGGAAAATAAATCAGGCTTTAATGGCCGGTGGATGCATGTTTACAAGCGGATTCAAACTCCCAGAATTCAGTGCAGACAGCATAACTACTCCGCCGGTGCGCACACTGCCAAACCCCGCAGAGATTTACAGCAGCCGAATCTGCACTGCTCGCCGCCAGAGGATGGGCAATAAGGCAAAAACAGACGCCACAGTCTGATTAGTCAAATACGGAGTATTTCCACACTAAAAGGAAGATGGCTTCCAGAAGAGCTGAGATGTTTTTTAGCGGCCATGTGCAGACACGTAGGCATGTGTTTACAGCATGTTTTTTTCATACTCAACAAACAACCCTATTTTGATTGCATGACTGGATTCACTTCTGGGACCATTCCACCATCTTTTATCTAATGTCTCTCAATAAACTCTCCGCCCTGTAGGGGACCTCCAGCAAAAACACTACCTGGAAACAGCAGGAAAGCTGACCAGCCTAGAATTGACAAAGGCAAAGAACCAGAAGAGGGGGCTAATCTCCTCTTCTGTCCACTCCTGTCCTCTCCTGTCCACTCCTGTCTATCCTGAGGCACAAGTCCTCTGACGGCAACGTCTCCATAACTGCTTCCTGTACAAAAGCCACAATTAGCAACCGCCTTAGCATCCACTTAGCGTTCCGTCAGCTTTATCGGAGCCCCGCTGGGCCCCTACTTCAGGGACTTGGTTAGTTAAGAGAGTGTGAGAGGCATTATTGGGGAATGGCACGAGGAGAGAGAGAGGGTGGTTTAGGCTGAGCACTCTAAGGGTTTGGCTGGGCTAAAAAACCCGCATATCTCTTCTCCCAGCGGGAGGAAGCAGCGGTGATTGCATTACGAGGGCTCCGACTACATCCTGCACGCTGATTTAATAAAACTTTGCTAATAGCTCCTTAAAGGAGGCTTATTTCCATGCAATCAAATGGATTCCAGAGCTGGGGCCTGAGCCCCATGTGGTGGAATGGGGGGGCAGCGTGGAGGGGGGGGTCGGGGATGGTAGGGGAGCAGTGGGAGTGTTTAAAGCAGGGCAGCACACAACCCGTAGCTGGGGCTCCTGAAACTGGCCAGGGGCCCAAGCAGGCCCTGCTGTGAGGAGAACCAGGTCTGCCCTCATCCCTCCTGAGCACTCCTTGCCTCCTGGGCTCTTCTCTCTCTCTCTCCCTCTCTCTCTCTCTCTCTTTCCCTCTCTCACCCTCTTACTCTCTGTGTCTCTCTCTCCTTCCCTCTTCCTCTCTCTCTGTCTCTCTTTCTCCTGCTTCCTCTCTCTCCCTCCCTCTTCCCCTTTCTCTCTCTCTTTCTCTTTCCCTTCATCCCTCACTCAATCATTCCCTTTCCCGGTGTAGTAATGCTCCCTGCACACTTATTAAAAGCGCTCTGTGAAAACAAGCTGTGCATTGTTTCTCCCGCGGCGGCTGCGTGTGTTTATGTGTCAGTGCGAGCGAGCATGTGTAAGGCATAAAGCATGTGCGTCAAATCAGGGACATACTGTATGCATTCTGCATGTGCCATTTGCGTGACTGCAACCCTTATATGTTTTGTGTGTTTTCGGCTGGGGGAGAGAAGGTAAGGGGAGCAAGATAAAGAGATTTCCTGTGTGTGTGTGTGTGTGGTGTGTGTGTGTGTGTGTGTGTGTGTGTGTGTGTGTGTGTGTGTGTGTGTGTGTGTGTGTGTGTGTGTGTGTGTGCGTGGGTGGGTGGGTGAGAGAGTAAGGGAGAGAGAGAGTAAGACAGAGACAGAGACAGACGGAGACAGAGAAAGACAGAGAGAATGTGTCTGTGTGTTTTATGACAGTGCAGGTTTAAGTGATTACTGTGAGTAGCCTGGTTGAGTGGAGATGTGTGTTTGTGTCTCTGAGTGCGTGTGTATGTGTGTGTGTGTGTGTGTGTGTGTGTGTGTGTGTGTGTGTGTGTATGTGTGTGTAGGGAGAGGGGGGTGCTGTTACCTCAATGGCCAGCTGGAACTGTTCATGCTCCCTTTGCAGTTGCTCGGCCTCTGACAGAGAGCTGGCGTTCACCACACTCGCGTTCAGCATCGACTCGCCGTTACGGATCCAGCCCAGGACCTGTGTAAACACACACACACACACACACACACACACACACAAACATACAAACACACACAATCATACAAACACATGAACAGACGGCCATGTATATACCAGAACAGAAAGTGAGTAAGCAAACATGACAACAAACTAAGTGGAACAGCACCAGGCAAAGGTGACTGAGCGACTACAGCACAGACGGTTTCCATGCCTACAGAATCATCTGGACTTCTATAAACACAGTCCGAAAAACAATCCAAAACAACATGTTATCACCCTGGTTTTCAGAAGGCATGTAAATTGCAGGTCAAGATGTGAATGATGATGATCAGCAAATCTGGAAAGACTTATACGAGAAACGCAACGAGTGCAAAAAGGAGCCCTAAAACAGGGACAAATACATACAGTATTCTAAAGTGAAAGAGATGAAGGCAGAAATGACGCAATCACACTGACATCACCCAGCCTATCATCATGATTCTGTTTGAAATTAATCAATGTTGTCTTAAAGAACAGGTTTGGTGTGAATCAATTCATAGCCCTGTTGTTTCAAGGTCATCAAATGCAATTGGTAGGAAAAAGAACAAGAAAATGTGATGCAACTGGTAGCTTACACTAACTGAATTGGGCATAGAAACTAACCTTCAGTTTTATTTCCCCATGCCCTACTCAGTTGGTGTTAGTTACCAGTTCATTATTCAATCTACATTGCATCAAATTTTCTCTTACAATTTTCCCACCAACAGTACTCTGTGACCTCGAACAACAGGGCTATGGACGGATTCCAACCGAACTTCTCCTTGAAGGACACAGCAGTGTCTCAGGTCCAGTGTCAGGAACGCTGTCCAATGATTGGCCAATGACACAAGGTGATAAAGCACAGAAGGTGATGAAGTTTTATTTTGTCCATCTGTCTGTCTGTGTGTCCTTTGGAGGATAGGAGCTACACAGCTGTATCCCCCCTGGAGGATGGCCTCCTGGGTCCTCCTAAGGAAGTGATCAGAAGATGCTGAGGGCAATCAGGAGCATCTCTCTCCATTAGTCAGCACACAAGTGGAGGCACTTTAGGCAGGATCCCTGGTGGCGGCAGCTTGGCCTTCAATTACAGGAATGAGATTACAGCAGTTGGCCAAGGGAAGGGGACACACTCATGCACACACAAATTTATACACACACACACATGCACGCACACACACAAACACACACACATTTATACACACACACACACACACACACACACACACACACACACACACATTCATACAAACATGCATACACACACACATTCATACACACACGCACACACACACACATTTATATACACACACACACAGACACAAACACTCATACATACACACACGCACACACAGACTCTCTCTCTCTCTCTCTCTGTCTCGATCTCTCTCCCTTACTCACACTGATGCTTGCACACAAAAACACACACACACAACCACACACACACTGAGCTCTCTGTGAAGAGAGGAGAGAGGCAGCGTAAGGCTCCATCTGCAGAGATGTGTGCTGCTCCAATTGATTTTTTATTTGAATCAGCTGCAAATGGATACACACAAATGGCTCCATATGGCCCCTGTGGAGCCACTTCCAAATGCTTGGGCCACTCTGCTGCTGCACTGAACACTGCTGAAAGACTCTGTGCTGTGTGTGTGTGTGTGTATTTTTCTGTGTGCGTACACACTCACAACTGTGCATGTTTGTGTGTGTGTGAGTGTGTGTAAGTGTGCACGTGCACTCACAAGTGTGCATGTTTGTGTGTGTGCATTTGTTTGTGTGTGTGTGTGTGTGTGTGTGTGTGTGTGTGTGTGTGTGTGTGTTTGTAGCTGTGCGTGTGTGTGCGTGTGTGTGCACATGTGTGTGTATGCAATTACTGGCCTCAGCTTGACTCTAGAAACTGTGTTTCTCTACTTGTGTATGCGTGTGTGTTTGTGTGAATACATGTGTGTGTGTGTGTGTGTGTGTGTGTGTGTATGTGTGTATGAATGCATGTGTGTGTGTGTGTGTGCGCGTGTGTATGCGCGTGCGTGTGTGTGTGTGTGTGTGAATACATGTGTGTGTGTATGAATGCTTGTGTGTGTGTGTGTGTATGAATGCATGTGTGTGTGTGTGTGTGTGTGTGTGTATGAATGCATGTGTGTGTGTGTGTGTGTGTGTGTGTGTGTGTGTATCAGAAGAGCTGTTCCTGCTGACCATGCTACCATCCATCTCTCACACACTTGCGGCGAAGGAAAAAAAAAAAAAAACCTCCTCAATTATTTAAGAACATCCTGCAATATTTTCATCTGAAACACTCATATTTTTACTACATTGAAGTTTAGCAGGGGCTGGCGCTAAAGCCCCAATAAATCAGCGATATTGACAGGCCACAGGGGCCTAAATTATTCATCCTCCATGCTGGGCCACGGGGCTGAGCCTGTGTTGGGCTAGTGGAGGGAGCGTAGAGGAGTGTGGTGGAGGAGTGCGTCAAGGAGGACGTCTCGCATGTTTTATTAATGTGGCCCACGCCTTCCTGCGCCGACGCATGGAGCTGCAGCTTTCCCATACGTGCAACATGCCAGCGTGCCGTGACTGATGCTGCCGCTGCCGCTGCCGCTGTGCCTATGGCTGCCATACTGTAGGAGCGCTGCCAGTAAGGGCCCACGTCCCACATGTTTTATTCATCACCACAGGTGGCGTGGCCTGCTAACAGCAGGGTAACCAGCTCTATAGGCTATAAAGCGCTTCAACAGAGCTCCAATATTAGCGCCATAGCTGTTCCCACAGGGTTTTCATTTTAACATTCCCTCCCAATAATGTGAAATGTAAGGGAAGTGGTTTGGGAATGAAATTAAATGGTCAGGCATTGTTTTTTATTTTTACTGTTCAAAGGGTCAAAATGGAACAAGGCTACAACATTTCAGTGCCCCTACAGTTATTAAAACTCAGTTGGGTGGGTACCCATGAAGTCACAGCATTACACTGCTATAGTACATATATGTACATATAGTGCTAGTTGTAGTTTCCCGCCACATTGACTGGAAATTCGATATCAAATGTAAAATTGTGTAACTCTAAATAAGATTTGGTTGTACAAGTGTACATTTTTAGGTAGTAAAGAGCTTGTAGTTTAGATCAAAATGGAGTTTAGCTCTTACCGACAGCAATTTGAACCATATTTAGCAAAGAGGAGGACGCGCCTGCTGGATGGAAGAGAATATGCTTACGAACACTTTGTCTGTTGTTGATGATGTTTACATTACATCATCCCTATCCTCATCATCCTCCTCCTCCTCTTTCTCATCATCATCATCATCATCATGCACCTTCCGGGCGATGGGTGGGGCTGCTGGTGCAATAACGATTGTGGCTTCAATCCAAACTAAAGTGGAGGAAATTCTCTTAAAAGCTTCCTGTAAGTGCAGTGGTTTTCCTGTTGGGCTTCATTAACATGTGAGTGTGTGAGTGTGTTGTTATGCAGTAAGAGATGGGGCCTGACCTGCTTGACCTCCGCCTGTAGGTGGCGCAGTTGCAGCATCTGCTCCAGCCTCTTCTGGGTCTGGTCAGCGCTCACGTCCAGCTCGTGCTGCTTCTCATGAAGGAACTCCAGCAGCTCTTGCACCTGCGTTGCCAGATCCACCTCCTTCTCCCCAGTTAGCTCAATGCCTGGACAGAACAGAGACACACACACACACACGGTGAGGCAAAACTTAGGACACTGAACTATTGTAGTCTGGCTTACACAAAACAAGAAGAACTTGGAATGTTTACAGGGCAAAACAACCACATATGGTCAGCACAGTTGTTTTAAATGACAAAGCTTGCAAAAGTCTCCACCAGGTGGCAGTGTAGAATTGCTAAGTCTCCTGGCTGGCCACTGTCATTCCTCTTCATTAAAAGCCACATTCCAATTAGCCCTGGAAGTGGAATGCGTACAGCTTGATAATCTTTAACCGTCTCTCCAGTTGGAGAATAAATTGTAGTCTGAAAACAAGACCGGAGTGCTCCAAGTAGTAGTAACAGACTTCAAGACATTATGCCTGCAGTAGGATAACTGACATGCCAAAGCTACATTCAACTTTATATGTTAGCGCAACCATTGAACTGGTACAGCAGTGGGACGTACAGCTGCTTTAATCAACATAAGCAGGTTCTCTTAACTAATTTCTGCCACAATACCATTAGTTTGGGCGAATTACAGCATTAGCTCTGCACTGCTGTACTGTACTGTTGTTGACATCAGAGCCCTGAGGAGTTTATTTCACTGGTAGCTATCTGCAGAGTGAGGAGCTTTAGCCTGTAGAGTATTGGGTGTACAGTGAGAGTACAGCCTTAGCTTACAGTGGCTTTCGGTCGCAGCAAGAGTAAGAGAGACTTCCTCTCCATGAGGACATACATGGCAAACAAGCGCATCCACAGATAGCGGCTATGAATAACAGCATCTGGGAAGCTAATACGTAGCCTGGAGCCAAACAGATAAAGCGAGGCTAGGCTGGGTTGGTTTGACGGTGCACTAAAGAAACGTCCTCCACTTCACATCTTCATTTTGGGGCTTTGGGCGTGGGAGTGTCGGGATAAAAAGCCTTTCAGGCGAGTGAGTGAGAGAGCCTGTCACTATGAACACAGTTAAAAATACCCCGGCGTGTTAGATGAAGAAGGGACTGGGTCAAGTGTGTGTGTGTCTGTGTGTGTGTGTGTGAGAGAGAGAGAGAGCGAGAGAAAAATAAAGAGAGAGAGTGAGAGAGAAACAGACAACGAGAAAGTGTGTGTGCGTGTGTGTGAGAGAGAGAGAGAGGGAGAAAGAAAGAGAGAGAGAGTAAGAGCCAGTGAGTGAGAGACACCGAGAGAGAGAGAGTTTGTGTGTGTGAGTGTGTGGAGGGATGGAGGGAGGGAGATAGTGGAGTACAGAGGAAGAGGAGCCCTGCTTCCTTAACCCATTTTCAGACTGTAAGCGCCGAAAGGGTGAAGTGTGAGGTCGGGAGAAATATGGGCCTGCTATCTTTGTGGAGCACCCTGGTGGGCACTTTACCAGGCAGCTCCACTGGGCCCGTGCAGATGAAGGGCACGGGAAACTCCGCGGTGTGCACAGTGACTAGCCTGGTAAACCAGTGCCTTGTACTTCACTTCATTTCATACAGAGGATCTAGGCTGTGGTTTCACTGACATAGTTGTCTCAGGCAGCATCTTGCCTGACCAACCAGCAAACAATTCTTTCCTTTAGGTGTAGACTCTGCTGAAGTTTAAAACGATTGGATCTGCCTTCACCCAATCGCTAACGTCTGGTTGTGACTCCGTCTGTTCACTGATTGGTGAGGCAAGATGCTGGCTGAAACAATAAAAACCACAGCCAGAGAACTGTGAGGTCAGGAGAAATATGGGCCTGCTGTCTTTGTGGAACACCCTAGCGGGCATTTTACCAGCCAGCTACGCTGTGCCCATGCACATAGAGGACAGGGGAAATTCCGTGGTCTGCACAGTGACTATCCCATGAGGGCATTGTCACTCTGCCACTGTTGATGAGGTGGGGAAATGTAGTGGTGTGTTTGGCATGGGAAACACAGCTGGTCTTTTACTTATCTATCTGTCTGCAGCATCTTTCAACTAATGCAGTGCTTTTTTTAGCTCCTTTTGTTTTTACACTACACATACATAACCATCTTTCTTTTCTCTAATAATCTGGCCCTTATATCATTTCTTCTGTACTGCATACTCCCCATGTCATGCATTTTTTTCATCCATTCTTTCTTGTTTCATCTAATCTTTTCTCCCTTTCACCGTCCATAACTCATCTCCTCCCCCATTCCTCTTTCTTCTGAGCCTCTTTTTAACCCCCCCCCCTCTTTTCCTGACTACAACACCCTCCTCTCTTTTCCCCCTTCCTCTATAACCTAGTTCCCCTTCTCATCTCTTCCCTCCATTCTTTCCCTCCATCCTCTCTTCCCCTTCTCTTCTCTTCCCATCCCATTCCAACCCCCTTATCCCCCTCTTCTCTCCCCCTCTCTCTCTCCATTCTCAATCTCCCTTCTCTCTCCCTGTCTTTCTCTCTTTCGTCCTCTAACCGATCCCTCTCTTTCTCCATTCCCTCTCTCCCTTCTGTCTCTCCCTTTCTCTCTCTCTCTCTCTCTCCTTTCTCTCTTTCTTTTTGTCTCACCTGAGGCCTGCACCTCCATGATGTATTGGTGCAGGTCCTGTCCCTGCTGCATGACCTCGAAGGTCATGTTGTTCATGGCCAGCTTGCGCTCGGCGTGCCTCTGCAGCCTCTGCTCCACCTGGCCCAGCTCCTCCGTGCCCACGTCACTCGCCTGCCGCAGCAGGTCCTCGTTCCACGCATCCAGCTCAGCTGTCACCTGGGGGGGGGGCACATACAGACAGATAGGAGAGAGAAAGAGGGGTGGGGAGGATAGATGTAAAGATAAAGCGAGAAAGAAAGATATAGAGAGAGAGAGAGAGAGAGAGAGTGGGAGAGAGAGAGAGTGGGAGAGAGATGTAAAGAGAATAGAGAGACAGAGACGGAGAGAGAAAGAGTGATTTAGAGCACCATCAATCATACCTCAAAAAAACAAAAAAAAAACAAAACAACCAATGTCAAGAATACAAGCAGCGAAACATAAATAGATAGAGTAAGAGAGATAGATAGGGAGATAAAGAGAAAAATGCAGCGAGATAAAGACAGAGGGAGATACAGAGATAGTTTAAAAAGATACAAAGGAGGAGAGACAGTGATGGAGAGAAAGAGATACAGACAGAAAGATAAAGACAGACACATATAGAGAGGGGTAGGGGAACACATCATCACACCTGTTCTGAGGTTGGCCATTCTCGCCTTCCTGAGTGTGGCCTTTTGTTTAGACCCCCCCCTTTCCTCCCCCCACCCTAGCCAATTCAGCGGTTCAATGAGCCGTGCAAAGTGCAGCGGTGTACGAGTGTGTGCTCTGTGCGGGTTTAATGCTGTGTGATTAGAGCTAGCCGAGGGTGAAATTCTTTATCCAAAACACAAAGAGATATTTTTTTTGAGAGCTTCTGTTAAGGGTCTGGGGCCACAAGCGAAGAAAAACAAGCGACAGTAGCTACTGTCACAGTCCCTATGTTCGTCAAAGCAAACAAAAAGGACTCTCTGACATCTGTGTCTTTGACTGTGCTGTGCTGTGTGGGGCTTTGAAATTTACAGATTAAATCAAAGCTTTCATTTCTTCTTGTTCTGTTTTTTTTTCTCCCTACACTCTTTTATTGTGGTGACTCCCTTTAGTGAAATAAGGGCGAATGTGTTTCTCTGAAAGACATGTTGAGGATGTGGCACAAAGAGCCGAGAAAAGCTGCCATGACATCACTCGTTAGCAGAGCAGCTATCAATCAGGCAAACAACATGTTCACATAACGTCCCGCTCGCCCGTGCCCAAAAAAAAAAACAAAAAAAGACAAAACTGGGTTATTGGATTACTCCTCATAGCAAAGTAAGGCCAGACAGTATGTATGCCCTTTTGCTTTCTACTTTCTCTCTCTGTCTTTCTCTCTCTCTCTGTCTCCCTCTGTCTCTCCTTCCCCTCTTCCCCTCTTTCCCTCACACACACAGACACACCCACACATCCACACACTAGCCACCTGAGCCCCCATTTCTTGTTCCCTAGGGAAAGCCTTTCATCCTTCCTCCATGTTCCCCCCCTCTTCCCTTTACTCCCCACTCCTCCGTCTGTCTTCTCTTTTCCGTCATCTTTCACGACCCCCCACCCCCCAAAGCGCACACAAACACACACAGACATGCATACACACACAGACACAGACACATACACACACACACACGCATACACACTTAGACACACAAACAAACACAAAACTGTGGCTTGTTTTTCTTTCCCAGGCGGTCTTTTTGGATGTACTTTTCTCTTTCATTTTTTAAAATCTCAGTGTTTATTGATCCCAGGACTCCCTTGATGTTGGCAAAGCTTTTCATTGAGATTAATATACAGCCCTGACGACTTGCGCAAACAACAACAAAACAAACGACAGAACAATTTCTCCCTGCAGCATTTAAGTTCCAGACACACACTCTCTTTCTTCTTCTCTCTCTTTGTCTCTGTCTCGATCTCTTTCTTTTGCTCTCACTCTCTCTGTCTCTCTCTTTTTTTTCTGTTGCTCTCTCTCTTTTACTCTATTGCTATCTTTTTTCTCTGTCTTTCTCTTTCCACTAATTTCATGTCCACCCATTCTTTTTCTCTCTACTCTATTGATGTGTACTGGGGACAACATACTACTGCTGTGCTACTGTTGTTTAATATACTTAGATGCAAAAGGAAGCTAGACGCCTGGCCCCTCTCTCTCTCCCTCCATCCTTCTCTCTCTCTCTCTCTCTGTCTCTCTCTCTTGCTCTCTCTCCCTCTCTCTCTCTCTTTCTCTTTTGCTGTCTCTGTCTCTCTTTCTCTCTCTCTCTCTCTCTCTATTTCTCTCTCTCTCCTGCCAGTCCCTGTTCCCATCTCTCACCTCGATGGTGTACTGCTCGAAGATGCGCAGCTGGAGGAAGATGTCCAGTTTGATCTTGCGCTCGTGGAAGAGCTCCTCCATCTGGCCCTGCGCCTCGTCCAGCTGCTGCAGCACGCTCTCGATGTGAGCGATGGAGCTGTTGTGCGGCATCTTGTTACTGGTCATGGCCGAGTCCCTGTGTCCCAACACAGAGAGGATGGGCAGAGAGGATGGGCAGAGGACACAGATTTAGAACTGCTTATTCAAGCACTACAGTACAGCAGTGTTACTTGTTACTGGTCATGGTTTTTTTAAGAGGGGGTGTGGTCCTGGGTCTGAAAAACTTTGAGAAACACTGCACTACATGTAATATTGGAAAACTAAAACTCATGTAATGATACTAATAACCAGTATCCACACTTCTGCATGTAATCAGATTTGACATTTTAACATGATTAGCAGATATGCTTTTGAAAGGGTGCATATTGGAGAAACCAAGGACACTGCTGTATCCACCTTGACATGCATACCATGGAATATCCATCACTGAGCAAAGTATGATGCCCTTGCCTGTAATGTGCAATGTACCGAATCTGATACATAAATTCTATTAGTCCTTAGGAGCTGGCCATGGACGATACCAGAGAGTATCAGATCTGACCCCTGACCCCTGTCTCCCCCATATGGAGTATGAGGGCCATAAAACAGCTGATTGCTTTTGATGACCAGAGCGGGGAGCGTATTATTCTCTCCATTACACAGGGACTCTTCCTCTTGCTCTGCTTTCCACTTACAATCCACGGCGGAGCATAAAATTAAACTTAATGTGGAGACAAGACATTAGAAACAGCAATTACTCAAAAATAGCCATTGTAACTCATACTGAGGGAAACGGATCCATCCTGTCATTTAAGGCGGAGGACGGTTCATTTTGCTGCATGAAATCAGGGTGGCACTTCATGTCGCAGTGAGGGGGTTATTTGGAAGTGTTTTGGGCGGCTCATTCCCTCGCCCATTAAGAGGCTCCATTTCACTTCACTGTCTGTGTGTATCTGAAATTGCCCACGCTGTCTCGCCGCCACACTGGGTGCCTCCTGGGTGTTTTACAAACACCACACGTACCCTTGATCTTCATTCTTATGCTGCCCTGAACTCCTTGTGAGGTAACTGTTATTAAACCTGTCAGTGTGGTGCCTTAGTCCTGCATGGCAGCTGGGGAGTCACTGACCAGGTTAATCCTCCATGCACTTTTCTTTTGGGGGGTGGGGTGGTAGGGTGGATGTACTGTAAAGCATGCTAAGACCACTGGGGTGTGGGGGGGTGCTGCAAGGAACATGTTAAGGGTTTACCGTGTGTGTGTGTGTGTGTGTGTGTGTGTGTGTGTGTGTGTGTGTGTGTTTGGGGGAGGGGTGGGTGGTGCAATGTACAAGTTTGGAGTTCACCTGGGAGGGGAGGGGAGGGGGCACTGCAAGGAGCCTGTAAGGGTTGTTACCTGAGCTGCTGGATGAGGTCCTCTCCCTCCTTGATGACGTTGAGCGTGGCCTCCAGCGTGGCCGTCTGCTGCTGCTGGAACTGCTTGATGAGCTCCTGCACAGAGTCCACCGAATCAGAGCACACCTCCTCCAGCAGCTCCTTCTGCAGGTCCTCCATCCAGGTCCACAGCTGAGAGAGGGAGAGAGGGACACAGGGACGGAGAGAGAGACAGACAGAGAGAGAGGCAGACAGACAGACAGAGATAGACAAAAGAGGGAGAGACAGAGAAGGACAGTGTGGAGAGAGAGAAAGAGAGAGCAAGGAAGAGAGAGAGAGAAAGTAGGAAGAAGGAAAGAGAAAGACAAAGACAGTGTGTGTCAAATACACATGTACTTTTTATGTGAATGCATATGGAATGCATATGCACAAATCTCTGCCAAGGTGAAAAGCTGTGTCTGACAATGTTAGTGAAATTGAAACTGATCTTGTCTATAATATTTTTATTCCACACATCTGCTCTAAAATGGGTTGCTCATTGACCCATGCTGTATCTTTCCTTCAAGTTTTACAAAACTCATTATAGTTATTTTCCATAAACTTGTGTAGACAGACAAACAAACAACAACAAGCCTCACTGAATACAAATGATGAGGGTAACAAAGCCCCACACACAAACACATTTTCACACACAAAAGTTATTTTCACACCTGTGTTGGATTGTAAGAGCTCCACAACAGTATCCTCATGCACTCAAATGAAATATGAATTTGGGATGCCAGTGTAATTAATATGGCAGTACTATGTTGTGTATGGCTACATCTGGTCCTTCTACACTCACTCAAAAACAAGTACATAAATAAATAAACAAATAAGTAAATAAACAGATCCAGTTTCACTGTAAATGTCAGTACCAGTGGATTTGCCAAACTACCCACAACTCTGAGCATCTAGCTAAAGCATTGTGACATGTAGAGGATTACAGGGGAGTGAATTTAAGAAACATTCGACTCAAATGAAAGCAGAGGTTTCGCACGTTCCTGTTACTTGTCCATCTAAAAAATACATTCAGCATGTAAGTATAGTGATTTCTTAAGTAAATCATTTCAAAACTGACCATGACTTGAATATTTCATCGGAGGGCATCGTCTATGAATGTGCAATTACACTAAGCAGCTGAACCAAAACAGCAGTAAATTGGTTGTGGACAGTCTGAGGCATTTCACAGGGACCACAGGCTGGGACTGCGTGCCACTGGTCTGCATTCTCAATGCCAGCCACATGCAACCCTGGGAGTCTCTCTCTCTTTTTCTCTCTCTCTCTGTCTCTTTGTCTCTCTCTCTCTCTGTCTCTTTGTCTCTCTCTCCTTCTCTGTCTCTTTCTTTCTTTCTCTTTCTCTCGTTCTGTGTCTCTTTGTCTCTCTCTCTGTCTCTTTTTCTGTGTCTCTCTCTTTCTGTGTCTCTCTCTATCTCCCTCTCTTTCCCGCTTGCAGTCAGCAACTCAGTGGTTTTAAGAGGCTTCACACACACATCACATTAGGGTTCTTCAGCGGGGATGTGGATACAGCATAAAGCTTTTAGGATGACATGTGATACACTTCCATTAGATCACTTTAGTCTTAGCATAGTTGAGGTCATAGGGCAACTTCAGCCTTATTTTTAATTTAATATGTCTAATGCAGCACTGAAGCATAGGATGCAGTCTAGAGTCCTCATACTATTTAACCTGCAATAAACACGGTGAGCTCTCCCTTAGCAGGAAGTTGGCAGAGCCAGGATCCTCTTCCATTGGAGTGTATTACACAGTTTGGGATAGTGGGCAGCTTCAGACTGTTTCTGCCTTGTGCTCAGCAAAGGTGTCCATACCAGGTTCAGAAAGTAAAAACCCTGCCATGTTTTCCTTCTAACACAGGTGACTTTACTGAGCGCTCATTATGATCAGCTGATTCAGAGCTGGTTGAGGCAAATTTGTGGCAGAGTTTTTACATTCTGAACCCAGGACTGACACCTCTGCCAGTGCATACTGGGCAAGTATTGCATCACTGAGGTAAATTGTGCATGAGTCAAGACTTTTCACTGTTCTAAACACCATTAAATATCTCAGGAACATCGGTCCTGAGATACACTTTCTGCGGTATTTCTCACTAAGTGCAGGCACAAAAAAGGCAGAGATAACAAACTCCTGAGCAAGCACGTCTTTTTTCCACGGAAAGACGGAAAAGTAACCAGAGTCTAGCAGTTACTGTACTGTTTAAGAAGTGTGGTGCAATCATGTGAAAACTCAATTGCCCTGACTGGCAGATACCGAAAGCTACTAATTAATTATTTCCAAGGGGCTATTGGGGCAATTGCCGCTCTGCGTTTATCACCAGGAGCCTTATTTGTAATGCAGTACTGATACCCACTCACTCCTACTCTGTGCAAGGCCACGATCAAATCAGCAGCAGAAGTTAAATCATTTAATCTCATTAATTAAGAATTAAGAAGTCATTATCACAAGCTGCGATACTATTTTACAAGTCTAAATGAGCCTCCCAAGTTACCGAGTCAACAAATATACAACACAGGAACAGTACGCATCACCATGGAAGTGCAAATTAAGATTTATTATCGCCTGCTTGCAAATGTCAGAGAGAGAACTGGGATACATGCCTTCCACGCTCTCATGTAAGACTTGTGAGAGCTTGTTAATAAGCTGTTCATGCCTGCGCTACATCCAAGGTCGCTCCACTACAGGGCTCTCTACAGACCCAGCCTGTTGGTCTACCTCTTCGCTTCCTGGATCTCCTACAAGCTAGCGTTAACACAACACAACGAATATAACCTTCCAAAAAAACTGGATATTGGGTGTACCTCAAATTTAAATGAGAAAACACAATACAATCAAGTTTCTCTCCCTCTCACAAAAAGGGTTAACTGTTTTTTTAAGTGCCACAGCGTTGCCATCTCCCTGGTTCCCATAGTAACTGCTCTTCTTGGCACTTCTGAGCATGCTCAGAATTATAGTGTGTTTGTGTGTGTGTATGTGTGTGTGCTCGCGCATCATGTTGTACCCATAGTCAGTAATGCTAGACTGGTACATGGAAAAAATGTTTTATTCTGCAATTGATCACAAAAAAGCATTAAGTGTTTGATCTGTGATTGATCACATTTGTCAAAACCTGCAAGAAGCTTACATTCATTTTTGGATCTATAATTCATTATACACACACACACACACACACACACATGCATAGACACAGACAGACAGACAGACACAAACGCTGGCACGCATGCACACACACACGCACACACACACACACACACACACACAAACACACTACACACACACACACACACATCTGAAGATTTACATGACACAGATTTGGACACAAGTCTGGAAGCAGACCCAGAAGAGGAGCAGAATACACGATGGGAGCGAGCACATTAATCCCAGGTGGGGCAGAGAGCAGAGACGAGCGTGTTGCACAGCCATGTGAACATCCATCTACAGCCGTGTGAACATCCATCTCTATCCAGCTCTCCTGCAGCTGCCCAATTAGGCCCTAGCCTGCTAAACCAGCCCCTCATACTTCACCTCATTCGCACAGAGGGTCTGGCTGTGAGCGTTGTGTTTCAATGGCATGGTTGTCTTAGACAACATCTTGCCTGACCAATCAGCAAACAATTTCTTCCTAGTGGTATAGACTTTAAAATGATTGGATCTGCCTTTATCCAGTCACTAATGTCTGGCCATGATCCTCTCACTGATTGGTCAGGCAAGATGCCACCTGAGACAACCATGTCAGTGAAATCACAGCCGGTCCCTCTGTATGAACTTAACTGAAGTACGAGGGACTGGCTTACCAGGCTAGTTAGCCCCCCCCTGTCAGCTCACAGAGACTGGCCCACCTCCCATAGATCCCCACTCTCACATATCCGTGCAGGCCATCTACCAGTGCTCTCTTCCTTATCTCTCTCCTTTAGCCAGTGTGACCTGTTGTCCAAAGCCTTTGTTGTTAACGGGCTCCATTGAACTGTGCTGGCAAATTGGGAGCTGACATTTTAACAGGTGCAGGTGTTTAAAAAAAAAAGTGACACACATGCGTAAGAGCTGATGAATGCTGGCTGGGGCGACAGGGGTGAGGAGGAGAAGGTAGTGAACTTTGGGGTGTTTGCCAAAAGCCAAAACAACAGTGTGATGGATCACAAAGAAAGCCTTCCATGTTTCCCTGTTCTCTTGTTCCGTGACATTTTGTGTATAATGCAGGGAGACAGTTACTGTGGAAACAAGGGGACGTGTTATTGAATAGGTTGACAAATGAGGAAGGAGAAGGCCTATACGCAAAGAAACAGAAAGAAATAAAGCGAGAGAGGGAGGGGGAGAGGGAGAAAAGGAGAGAGGTGGAGTGGTAGTAGGGAGACAGAGAAAGAGACTGAATGAGAGTGAATGAGAGAGAGGGAGAGAGGTAGGAGGAGAGAGGCAGAGAGAGAGACAGAGAGAGAGGGAAAAAGACAGAGAGGGTGAGTGAGAGAGAGAGAGAGAATCAGAGAGAAAGACAGAGAGAAAGAGACAGAGACAGAATGAGCGAGAGAGAGAGAGAGAGAGAGAGAGACAGAGGCAGAGACAGAAGGAGCAACAGAGAGAGAGAAAGAGAGAGAGAGAGCAGCCCTGGGCAGTGAGTCAAATTTGACTGTTGCAGAAAGGAGAGGGCCTCGAGTCGTTCCATGTGTATACGGTCTCTCCCATATGGTCCTGTTGAGGAGGCTGGGCACTGGCGGAAAGGGCCCAGGAGGGAATGCATGCTGAAGAGTCATTTTTCTGTGCAATCCATCTCCAATATGAAGAGCTCCCCTCCTCAATACGCAGAATAGCACACTGGTCATCAGTGTCCCACCTGACACAGGTCCCAGATCAGTAGATATATACGTACACTGACATACATTACAGTAACATGCAGCTGAGCTCTTCAGTGGCTGCTCTTTTGCTCTGAGTATGGATTTTAAGGCATTTTATCTGGAGAATCTCCTTGCCCATTAGGCAGTCTCTTACATTTTAAATAACTACAGCGCTGCACATATGGCAGACAGAGAGGAGGGGCTGGGCTTTTTTCTAGAGGGATGGAGGGAAAGAGAGATGTTTAGATTAGGAATTAGAGAGTGAGAGAGAGAGAGAAAAAAAGAGAGACAGAGAGAGGGAGAGAGAGAAAGACAAGGAGGGAGAGAGAAAGGGAGAGGGAAGGAGAGAGGGAGTGAAAGAAAGGGAAAGACAGAAAGAAAAACAGAGAGAGGGAGAGAGAGAAAGAGGGAGAGAGAGAGGGAGAGGGAAAGATACAGTGGGAGCAGAAAGATGAAAAGGACGTATGGGCGGGGGGTTGGACTCTGGACCCAGTAGCCCCGTTTATATGGACACCTTTTTTGAATTCGATTGAATTTAATCAGATTATTAGAATTCTACCGAACTGTTTATATGAGCCTCAAATAAAGAGATTCGCGTTACAAGAAAGGTGTAAACCACCTATTTTAATCGGTTTGAAAATTTAAACGGTTTCATTTGAATCCGATTATTTGACTGTATATATGGGACGTTTTTAATCGGTTTCTGTAAATAAAGAGATTAAAAGTGAAATTTTGTGTCCATGTAAACGGGGCTATTGACTGCTAAATCACATCTCTGATTACTCCTTCTCATCTTCCTCCTCCTCCTTTTCGCCACCCTTCCCTCTCTTCTCCACCCTTTCCTTCGGTTCTCTTCCCTTCCCTTCCCTTTCTCCTCCTCCTCCAGCGCGGCCCATCCATGAGGGCCTCACACAGCAGAGGGTGGCGTTCTCGTCTGCGGTGCGTCTCCACGGCGAAACCGCTGGGCAGAATGCAAATGGCCCTCTTCCTGCACACGCAGCAGAGCGAAGCGGAGCCTTCTCTTCTCTTAGCCTAATTACCGCTTCATGTGCTTCCAGCATAAAGTATATTAACCGGAGATCAATATGACGATAAAACCATACCCTCTCATACGGTGGTCTGGGGGAGTGCGGGCCACTCACTCGGGCTGGGGAAATAGGACTGTTGAAAGAGGGGGGGAAAACGGCTTATTATATGACCATCTATGTTACATTATTGGCCATCTGCGCTGAGGCTGAGCGTGGAGAGCCATTCAGCAGCAGAGCGATGGGACTGGGCTTAGAGAGAGTCATGTCTCTTTTGACAGAGACTTTTCTGAGAGGTGGCTGGGGGGTTGGGGGTTGGGGGTTGGGTTGGGGCTGTCAGAGGGCATCAGTCACACTAGAGCGCTGTATGATGCAAGTCTCACTGCTGGGCTACCCTACGCTTGCTGGAACAGAGTGAGACTTTCCCTGACAGACAGACAGCTACAGCCAAGGAGCCACAACCCCCCCCCCCCCCCCCCCCCCAACCCCAAGCCCACCCCCACCCCCTACCTCAATCCTCATATCACCCCCACCCCTGCTGTACTGTCGACAGTCAGCCCCCCCCCCCCCCCCCCCCCCCCCCCCCCGCCCCCTCCAGGGACCCCCGACGCCCAGACCTTGGAGAAGTCTGCTCTCAGGCCGCCTTCTGACTCTCTGAATCGCTCTGAATCGCTCCCTTTCCTGTGGGCCAATGTTTTCTTTGGTGTGTGTTTTGTTTCTTATTGTTTCTAAGTGCTGCTACAGGCCAAAAGCCTGCCAGAATGCATTGAATTGGACCCACATTTGATATAGCAGTTGACTCTCTTCCAGCTCAAAGTGTTTCACATATCTTTCGAAACCACATTTGTGCAAAAAACCCATGTCAGGGTGGCCATGGAAAGAAATGAGCGGTGGAGTGCGTGCGTGTGGGAGTGTGTGTGTGTGTATACTGTATGTCTGTGTGTGTGTGTGAGAGAGAGAGAGAATGAAAGACAGAGAGAGTGTGTGTCTGTGTTTGTGAGTGTGTGTGTGTAAGAGAGAGAGAGACACAGAGAGAGTGTGTGTGTATGAGAGAGAGAGGGAGAGAGAGTGTGTTTGTGTGTGGGGGGGCATTCTGTCTCTCCCGGAGTGACCCGTGTCTCATTTACTGCCCACGTCCATCTCCTGTGGCTCTTACCACTTCCACCCTTTACCCCCCAGCTAACCACCGCCCCTACCCCCATCCCATCCCATCCACCGCCACGGCAACCACACGAAAAGGCACCCCCCCACCACCACCTATTCTCCTCCCTCCTCGTGCCGAGCCCTGAATAACAGTGCCGGCTGCTGGCAGTGGCCATGACGGCGAGTGGCGTGGAACAGGGCCTAAGCAGTTTACCATATTTTATCGCGTGACACGGAGCCAGCGT
>CM059269.1:11197411-11212411 GCA_030347295.1 Setipinna tenuifilis
AAAATAAATAAATAAAAACCAGCGTAGGTGCTGGAGCAGCGACAGCAGCAGCAGTGCTGGAGGAGGAAAGAAGGCAGGAAGGCTTTGGCTGTAGCGTGTCCTTACCTCTTTGGTGTGGGTGTGAAAGGAGACGGACATGTCGAGCAGCAGCTTCCTCTGCTCCACTCTCCTGACGAAGTCCTGGATGCGCACCTCCAGGTGCCGCGCCGCCTTGTAGATCTCCTCCGGGTCACACTCGCCCGTCTGGGCCAGCTGCTCCGCCGCCTCCAGAAGCTTGTCCGCGTTGGTGTAGGTGTTCTGATCCAAAGACAAGGCAGAGCGAGGCAGAAAAGAGAGAGAGAGAGCGAGAGAGAGAGAGAGAGAGACAGACAGACAGACAGACAGACAGACAGAGAGAGAGACAAAGACAGAGAGTTGGTGAAAGAGTTGAGAGACTCAGACATAAAACACCAGGTTCAGTCCAGGACTTCAGACGACAGTAGTCTGTGCCACTGTAGTAGCCTGCGCTGACCCACTGTTATGCTGACAGCAGGCCAGTCTGCTGCTGCTCGTCTGAGTGTCGAAAAAAACAATTCCATTATGCCCAAGCAGGCAGGCAGGCAGGCAGGCAGGCAGGCAGGGCCATCTGTGTGCAGGAGTAAGGGGCAAATCCCTGCACGCTAATCCCAGCAGCTGGCAGTCAGAAATGTAGTATCTCATGCATGACACCAGAGTCACTAGAGGAGACGTCTCTCTGGCACGCACTCTCTCTCTCTTTCTCTCTCTCTCTCTCTCTCCCTCCTACTCTCTCTTCCCTCAGCTCTGGATTACTGCTGTGGTGTGGCACATGCGAGAGTGCCTGGACTGGACTTGGCCTGGAGACCTCCTGACCCTGACGCACGAAAGGCCATCAGAAGGGAAAGTTCACTGCTGCTTTTCTAGCAACACCCCCTCCCCCACACACCTCCGCCCAGCCCCTTACCACTCCAAATATTACTCTCTTTCTGCAGAATGTGCAAATACAAGATCTAAAGGCTGAGCCTTAAACTGGCCTTGATTCGTAAACTATCTTGGGAGGCACTTTAATGCGAGTAACCCCAATCTGCTTAGTGCTAGTGGCCCTCCACTCAGGCAACGCCCCCTTTACACCACAGCCAGGCTCTAATCTTTGATTATCCACGGCTAAGCTTTGTTAATCTGAGAACGTTAAATCCGTGTTTTTAACACTTTATTTCCAGAAATAGTTAAATCCATCAAAATAAACGCGAGTCGCTTTCATGCGCACCAGTGACCTTGTTAAATCCATTTTTTTTCGCTGGTTTACTGCTGCATGTCACATCAGTCAATGCAAATGCATGCCGCCCATGAACTCCGTGTCAAAGAGATCAATTTTGTTGTATTGTTAGCGAATACAATATTACTGCCCCAAGCTTGCCGAGGGATCATTGTATTAGCACTCATCCGCCTTCTCTCTTTCATATCTGCATGAGCTGTGCAGCTCATAATGTCCAACTGTTAAAGCTGACCCAAATCACATTGAGGCTATTGAATGTTGGTGGTGGTGGGGGGTCACTGTATCCATACAGATACAGCATACAGCATAAGACAATGGAGGCTGGAGGCGGGAGATGAATAGGCAGGGTTGCAGAGCTCTCGGCAGGATTGAAAGAAAGCGACGGGGGGGGGGCACTCATGACCGGAATCCTCCTACACCTATCGATGGGGAGCTCATGTCGACCTGATGGGTCTTTCTTTTCTTTGATGGATGTTGACCAGGGGGCGGGGGCAGAGACGGAGGGAGCGAGAGTGAGGCTGTTTCCCATCACAGTCATCCAGGAACACACAGACTCTCTTCCCATTCCCCCCCTCCCCCAACATACAAACATCCATGCATGCACACACACACATATGCACACACATATGCACACACACACACACACACACACACACACACAAACAAATAGGCATTCACCACATGCAACACACAATAACACCAGCACCATGAGCTTCTTCAAACTCACACAAAGACACAGATCCCACACAGAGCTTTGGATCTCATCCACCTTTGGGAAGCCTATCCTTAAAACCAAGAGCTTTCATCACACCAGGAGAGCCCCTGGTAGACACCCCCACCACCACCACCACCAGCACCACCACCATATCCCCATCCCTTCCCACCCCCCCTCCCCAACCTGGGAGCAGAGCGATCAATGACCACATTCAGGCCACTCCTGTTCTTACTGGAGCCAGTGGGGAGAGTGGGGAGTGTTTGTTTGCTCTCCTCTCCTCTCCTCTCCTCTCCTCTCCTCTCCTCTCCTCTCCGCCCAGCACGCCCTTGGCTGCCGTGGCTTCCATTCACTCCGTATCACTTTTCCCGGGCCTGCCTGCCGACGACTTGCGGGAGGCTCGCGGTACAGATGCCAGAAACACAAGCTGTGCCGCGCTCCCCCTTATTTGAGTTGGCTGAGGCCAAAACAAATCCCCATCGCGTGTCTGGTTGACTGAGCGCGACGGCGGAGACCTCTAGGAAGATAGCAGGCTCCAGAGTTTGGTGTCACTCAAGCTGAGTTCTGATGTTAAAAGCTTGACTCTGAGCACCGCTGTGATAATTACAATATTGCTGATGTTTCATGAGTGGAGAAGAATCCAGGAAATTTTCTCTTTTTTTTCTCTCTCTCTCTCTCTTACTCTCTCTCTCTCTCTCTCTCTCTCTCTCTCTCTCCCTCCCTCCCTACCTCCCTCCCTCTCTACAGATGCTAAAGTCATGGATTCCAAAGAATACCAGAATCCCAGTTGACACAGGATCTGAGGAAGACACACAGACACAAGTTATGATCTTAGCCTACACCTGTGCAACGCCTGACATTTGCGTCCAAGCATCATTTTTCATATAGATGACGCTTTAAGACTGTCAATTAAAACAGATATATTGGAACTGCTGAAGAGGCTTGTGAGATGCTATCGCTCAGTGGGAAGCCTCATTCATCCTCACAGTGATTTACCAGATTCCAAGAGTTATGCTCCCAGGGTGCAGGAGTGTGTGTGTATGTCTGTGAGTGTGTGTGTGTGTGTGTTTGTGTGTGTGTGTGTGTGAGTGCGTGTCTGTGTTGGGGGGAGATCTTCCAGCCTCATCCTGACAGGCCTGGAGACGACTACTCCATCTAGAGTGATGGTCATATCAAAACATGAAGCCAGGCCACATCAGGGAAACCCATCAACACAAGGAGACCTGCAATGGTCTGTAATGCAGGATTTACATCGCCTTGCAGCATTAGCATACAAACATTAGCTATGAGAGCAACATAATGACAACAGAATGTCTATTAGTACTTACTAATACCTACTACTGGCTTGTACTTAGATAGAGATGTACTTAGACGTTCACATTAGTCATGGTATAGCTCTCAGTTTTATTGCATGCACTACCGTGTGGACAAGCTGCACTACATAACAACAGCCTCGCATGGTATATACTTTCCAAAAAACACAGTCCTGCCGACGTCTCTCTATGGTAAATTTCATTTTACAGCAGCTCTGTCCGTGGCGGATACTGCAGACGTAAGTGTCTTTCCAGAGGAGAGGAGGCTTTTCCAGGCCGGTCCTGAACAGGGGTCTTGCTTGTTTGGCCTTTTCTTTCTTTTATGTCTGCCTAAAGATTGCAGCAACAATTTGCCGCAGAGAGAGAGAGAGAGAAAAAAAAAGAGACACAGACCTGCCAAGTGCCATAAAAGCCCATTAGCCAACATAAGAAGTCGTGTCCTGGCATCCAGCGTCTGTACCTTGGGAAAATGTTTGCACTCATACCCTCGTTTCCATCACCTAGTCAGTGCTTACGAGCAGCTATAATGAACAGTAAAACGGCCATTTTGGTACGTTTCATTTACATTTCACACCAAACAGCCAAAACCTGCCATCGTAAAAGTCAGCCATCTGTGAACACCGTCTGAAAAAAAATATGTGAGCAATGGAGGACTTTTTCAGAAACACAATAGACCCCTGATTTACTATGGAGAAACAACAGACTCAGACTCTTAACAGAGCCAGCACTTAGGCCTTTTTTGCCACGCTGCTGTGCAGATCAGTGACTCCGTCTGTTTCTCTGACAGGTCCTTAAAAAAAAACAAAACAAAACAAAAACCCTCATTGCACACCGTTGTATGTCACACACACGTGCCAAACATCAGCCACACACAGCACTGCACAACAGAGAACGCCCACACCTATTATGGCAAAACACTACCTGTCTCGGTACGGCTCGTTAGAGACGATGAGAGATCTGAGACCTTCTCCAGGTAGCTAAAATAAACAGCTTCTGAAGGAATGTGTACTCTGCAGGGGGGCGGGCAGCGAGGAGGAATTCAGATGTGGGAGGTTTAGCACACTAACACAAAGGCAGAACTCACATTCTCAAGTGTACAAAGGCTGACTAAATATGCTTATACCAAAGTTAGGATAGTAGGTATGATACATTTTCCAATTATACTTGACATTTCTCTCTCTTTGTCTATGTAGGTTCTCATTCTTTCAGGTTAAGGTGTTGAGTCCAATGCAACTGGACATCTTTTGTAAATGTAAAGACATTTTCTCTCTCAGCTGAAAAGGGCATTTTAGTTGTAATGGTGGTAGAGGTATATAAGTATATAGGTATATGTATAAGTTTCTGACCTCACTGGAGGATGGAAGAGAATATAATGGCTTCAAACTGAAAAAGAAATCCAACTGCCTACAACTCAACACCGAACAATTACCACTTTTCTTTCTGGCACTTTTCTATCAAGTCTGACCTTGAAAACGTGCCTATTGTGCCTTTGCTGAAGCGAATGTGAGTGTGAGGGATTTATAGTGGGTCTACAGTACCTGGGCCACCTCCTCAAAGTCGTCATGGCGTTTCTGCAGGGCTCGTGCGCGATGGAGGGACTTGCCCACGCCAGTGTGTTTACTCAGGAAGGCCTCGCCATGGTTCTCAATCCAGTCCAGCACCTGAGGGGAAGACACAAAACACACACACACACACACACACACACACACACACACACACACACACACACACACACACACACATACACACACACACAGAAAATGTTAGCGAGAATATGAACCGGATTTGACACCGAAAATCTGTCACAGCTGCTGAAATCCTGACAGAAAGCTGGTCACACAAGACTGAGCACTGACACACACACACACACACACACACACACACACACACACACACACACACACACACACAGAAACTTTGTGTTTGTAACTCCTGACATTGCTGGAGGGATCTGTCATGATTGTCACTCCACATTGCCTGTGCAGTCTGTCTCCCCCAACAGCAGCATGCACCCGTCTAACAGCAGCAGTGGGAGACAACTACAGTACGGTCTGGCCTGGTTCTCCATCCCAGCAACCGTGCTCAGCGATACTAACACTAACTTTCCTCCACAGCTCAGCTGCAGCACCCCCCACCCCCCACCTCTGTGTCTCGTCAGTGACTCCTCAGCGCTAGTATGAGGCCTCTCGGTCTGAAATTAGACCTTCAATCTGGACGTTAATTCATACACACATACAGTAAACACTGCTCGCGCTATCAGAGATTCCTGCATTTCAGAAGGAGGAGGAGGTGGCGTGCTGCACATGTCTGGAGTGCTGAGTCCAAATGGCACAGGAGGCTTGGCAAGCATAGGGAGGGGAGGGGAGGGGAGGGGAGGAGTGCACCGCCATGATGAGATCATCTGTGTGGGTGTTTTTGTGTGTGTTTGTGTGTGTGTGTGTGTGTATGTGTATGTGTGTGTGTGTGTGTGTGTGTGTGTGTGTGTGTGGGTATGTGTGCAGGACAGTCGCGGGATAAATAAACCGACTTTGGCAGGGTCCATTTCCTGCCTGGTGACATGACCACCACAGTCGGTCTTTCTCTCTCTCTCTCTCTTTCTCTTTCTTTTTCTTCCCTCTCTCTCTCTCATTCGCTCTCTCTCTCTCTGTGTAATGGGTCTAATGACCCCTTCACTATGATTCTGTGGCTCACACTTTAATCAGCCTTAATCAGCTCATTTCCCTAAGTTACCCGTTACGTGGTCACTACTGAGGAACAAATAAGGGACAGCAAACTGTCCTGTTTCCTGTACACTGGGCATCCTAGAGTATTGTTGTGGTCATCCAAATAAAACTCCACTGAATTCAATTAAACTAGGAAGGAAAAATGGAGGAGGGAGGAGGAAGGAGGGAGAGAAACATTTTGGTTTGTGTGTGTTTATGTGTGAAGGAAAGAGAGAGGGTGGGAAAGAGAGAAACAGACAGAAGGAGGGAGAGAGAGAGGGAAAGGGAGACAGAGAAAGGGAGAGAGAGGGAGGGGGGGAGAAGAGTTCCCATGTCGGGGAGAGGAATGTTTATTAAGCGGTGTTAGTGTGTGCGTGGATGCGGCATGTTTCCCCCGCCGCTGATTATAGTATCCACGGAAATAGAATCAGCTCCAGGATCAGGCTGCCGCCACCGCCACCGCTGATCACACCAACATGGGCAGGACTCTGGGAACGGAGCCGGAGTGGAGTGTTCTTCCTGCCGAGGCAAGATAACTGGCCCCCACTGGACTGGACTCACCCCGATCCAACACCCCCCAGATGAACTACCCCAGAGTGCCATGCCTCATGACTCATGACAAGAGAATGAGCTTGATCTTTTCCATCTTTTTCCTGTCCTGAATTAGATCACCTCGCAAAGCAGGTGGAAACAATGAGATGTATCTGTCAGAGGAGCTCAAAAAAGCAGAGAGAGTCAAAACACTGAGAAGAGAGAAATGATAGAATAATAGGAAGAGAGGGAGAATATGGTTATCAATGGTGCCTATGGGAGAACAGATGCTATGTGTGAGCGAGCGAGCGCCTCAGAGCCTAGATAGCAATCACGCTCCAAATCTGTTAATTGTTATAAGGTACACAAACAGACTTCTAGCCCCCAGGGGGGGTATTGAACAATCCACCGGGAGAAGCCAAGGGACCTGTCTCTTTCTCTCTCTCTCTCTCACTCACTTTTTTTCTCTCTTTCTTTTTTTCTTTGTTATTGTTCTCTCCCACACTCGCACTCCCCCGGGCTTTGACTGTGACTGATAGCTTCTTGACCTTTACAGGCTGTGCCGTGTGGGTTTGCGTTCTGGTCGCGTGTTTACAGGGAGAAGAGAAAAGAACTCCTCATTTTTTTGCTAAATATACTTTTAGGAGCGCTTGGAGAGACCTTTTTTTCAGGCACGCACATACATACACACACACGCGATGCTGGCGTGACGTCCCTAAATGAAGTGTAGGCTCATGATTTTAACACACTCGCTAGGCTCATATAAAATCAGAGACTGCACCTATGTACAGTATGTCTCACCTTTCTGTGTGACCTCAATAAAACTCTGTGCATTCTGCAAGCATGGGGTAATTTGCCTTTGCCTGCATCATCCCAGCATTGGAGCCACATGCCAGAAAAGCATATGTATGCTCTGGGGTTTCTTTAAATCAGAAATGAGCCTTTCCTGCATTCCCACTCTGCCAGTTCCTCCCATATTTGGCTGCTCTTGATGATGACCTTGACGAAATGTTTTTTTTTTCACCTTACGGTATGCATCTTTCACACAATTCCTCTCTGACACACTCTCTAGCCTGTGGAATCCCTGGAGAGTGAATGAGTTGGTGAGAGAGAGAGAGAGATAGGGAGAGAGAGAGAAAGCGAAAGAGAGACAGAAATAGAGAAAGAGTCAGAGAGTACGAGAGAGAGAGGGAGAGAGGGGGAGAGAGATAAAGAGGAAGAGAGGAAGAAAGGAACGAGAGAAGGTTGGGGGGTGTGGGGGTTGCTGTGTATGCTGATCCAGCTCCTGAAGGCCATGGGCCTAAGCTCACTCATGTGCTCAGCTGATAACCCGTGGTGCTGACCTGCATGCAGGCTTCAATCTCCCACTCTCTCTCTCCTTCTCAGCCAGGCCTCACAGTGGGCCTAGTGCAAAGCTGTGTGCTCAGCCCTTTTTTCTGCAAATCAGACCGTCCTCCACTCAACGAGGAGATAAAGAGACACTTTGAAAGAAGAGAGAACAGAGAGAGAGAGAGAGAAAGAGAGAGAGGTGGACTAATAGAGAGAGAAATAGGAAGAGAAAAAGAGGGGTACAGAGAGTGAAGGAGGGAGGGAGGGAGAAAGAGAGGTAAAGCCTTTTGGTCCCAATGCCAGGCCCAGCCCTCCCTAACCCATAACTGCACACAACCGTGAACTGGCACGGCTGGCTTCACAGGGCAACACAAGGTCTCTTTGGAAAATAGGTAACAGCAGAAGGTCCTCTCTCATTTGATATCCTATAAATAGCCCCGTGATGATGGATCAGGCCTTTTTATAAAGTTCCAACAGATTTTATTAGATTTTTTTTTCACACAGGCACAACCTTCCTCTAAGCAGTAATTATGATACCCCACAGGAAAACAGCACAGTCCAGCAGTATTTTTTTCCGCCTTCACTCGATTCCTTTTCATGGCATCAGCACAACAACTCGGTATAAGTCCACCTCCAGCGCCGTGTCCTCTGTTAGCGCAGAGAGCCATACCTATAACAGAGAGGGTCTATTTGAGGGCGGTTTAAGAGGGTGTCCCCCCGGGGCCGGGGGCTGGTGCTGGGGACCTCCTGTGAGAGCGGCACTGTGTAATTAGCGTGCGGCTAACAAGCGTAGCTCAGTGGAGGGAAGCTGAGCCTGGAGCCAAGTAGCAGAGTGGGAGAGTGGGAGATTGGAAGAGAGGCTACTGAGACAGACCAGGGTTTATGCACTGGGAGAGCAAGAGGTCTTTCAAGACCCATAATTGTAATGATTTCAAACGATTTTTGTTACTATTTTTTACTGTCAATTCATCTATTCACAATAAATATTGTGTCACTAAGTATGTCTCAGTAGGAGAGTGGGAGAGTGGCTGGTGAGACAGACGAGGGTTTGTGCACTGGGAGGGGAAGGCATGCCGTCTTTGAGGACTCTGAGACTCTGTGTGACTGAATACACATGAGAAAGCCAGATGAAGAGGGAACGATAGAGAGAAAGAGGCCGACTAAGGATAACTAAGGATACCATTTAAGTGATACTGTGCCCTTTACTGTCATACGTAAGGTAAAACACTTAAAGTGTTGTGTGCAGCCGGACCCTGTTTTGTGTCACCATAGCAACACACCAACGCACGCACATACACACACACACACCACCCATAATTGTAACGATTCGAAACGACTTTTGTCACTATTTTTTACTGTCAATTTCATCTATTCACAATACACACAGTATTGTGTGTCACTAAGTATGTCTCAGTAGCAGAGTGGGAGAGTGGCTATCTGAGACAGACGAGGGGTTTGTGCACTGGGAGGGGAAGACATACCATCTTTCAGCACAGAGACTCTGTTTGACTGACCACACATGAGAGAGCCAGATGAAGAGAGGGGGGAGGGAAAGATAGAGAGAAAGAGAGAAAGAGAGAGAGAGAGAGACAGAAAGAAAGAAAGTGATGGGCGAAAAGGGAAAGCACCTCAGGGGCCAGCACCATGATATAAGTGTTTTTTTTTTCTTTTCATGGCAGAGAGAAAGATGATTCAATTTTCTCTTTTGTTGTACAGAGTGCATGGAGTGTTTCAGATTGTTGACCCAAGATATGAGACGGAGGAGGGGAATACTGTAGAGACGAATATGGACAAAGAACACATACACACACATGCATGCACACAGGCACGCACTCACACACATACTCACACACATACGCGTGCGTGCGCTCATCCAAACACAAACACACAGAGGCCACAACTCGTAGTGTGTGTATGTGTGTGTGTGTGTGTGTGTGTGTGTGTGTGTGTGTGTGTGTGTGTGTGTGTGTGTGTGTGTGTGTGTGTGTGTGTGTGCTTCTTTTCCCATAGCCTACCATCAGACCAATCAGCTACAGATTACAGCGTAACCATTCACAGACTCTGCAGTGCTCTGCTGGTTTCTGGGAGGTCCTGTTTGCTCAAGTAAACAACTTGGCCTGCTTTACACCGCCTTGTTTAATAGTCCAGCCAGGTTGTGCTCTCTCTCTCTTTCTCTCTTTCTCTCTCTCAAGCTCTCTCTCTCTCAAGTAATGGGAGATGGAGATATTTTTTTCCAAGATAACAGCAATTTTAACAGAATCTGAAGAGTGTTCCCGCTAAGGTAAGACACCAAATAAGGAAAAAATAACTGGCGGACGCAAAATGTTTGTGTGTGACGTCTTCACCAGGGAGAGCAAAAACAACATTTTGGCATGGGGGGGGTGTTGGGTGGGTGGGGGTGTGGGGCCGTTAAGATGTGTTGAATCATCAAGAAGGAAAGTTCCAGCAAATTAACTGTCAAACGTTCTGTAAGTAAGAAAGTGGCACTGCACATTATGCCCATCTTATCTGCCTAGATGGCCGCGCAATGGGGTGGCATGCTGGAGGAGTGTGTATGCGTGTGTGTGTGTGTGTGTGTGTGTGTGTGTGTGTGTGTGTGTGTGTGTGTGTGTGTGTGTGGGTGTGTGTGTCTGTGTGTGTGAGTGTGTGTGGTTATGTTTGGTTATGTGTGTGTGCATTAGTGTGTGTGTTTGTGTGTATGTGCGTATGTGTCTGTATGTGATGCAGCCACACAGAAGGCTGGCAGACAGCAGGTCCCTTATCTACAGCAGGGCAGCGTGTGGAAGTCAGGGGCTTCAGCCGATTGGTTAGATATGGCCAGATATGGCCCAAATGGAGCTACAGAGCAGAGGGAGGTTGGTTTAGGCAGGCGGAGGGGAGGTGGGAGTGATAGAGAGGTGATGGAGGAGTGGAGGAGTGAGGGAAGAGATGCCTGTGGTGACAGACAAGAGACCTGGATATACAGGGAGCAGAACATCAGTGGGGGGGGGAAGAGAAGATGAGAGGAGAGGAGACAACAAGAGGGACACACCCAAATTTATGAGGGGAGGGAGAGGGCAGGGGATGGTTCACTCATGATTGTATTACATCCCACACACTCCATGATTGCATTATATCACACACACACACACACACACACACACACACACACACAAACACACAAACACACAAACACACACACACACACACAAAATATACATGTATGTGTTTCCACAAAGGACGAATGTCACATTAGTCCATGTTGCTTTTTCAGGTCAATGTCCTGGTAGTAAAAAATTGAAGAACCGTGCACTGTAATTATTCATGAGGTTAAAAATGTAAAAGTGAAGCCCGAGTCAACAGAGCTCCAGTGTCTCCGGCCCTCTGCTCTCCTCTCCTCTGCTCTCCTCTCCTCTCCTCTCCTCTCCTCTCCTCTCCCCACCCACCGTTCGCCTGCTTTGGGCTGAGTTCAGATCTTGATCTGGCTGGCTGGCTGGCCGACCTGGCTGGCTGGTTGTGCTGTGGAATTAGAGCTGACCCAGGCTAGGCCCTGCTCGGCTGATAAACCTCTCCTGTCTTTGGGGTGAAATCCAGCCCCACAGCTTGGAATTTCAGAGAAAAAGCGGCCTTAATGCAAGGGGATATTAACTGTACTCTCTGGGCAGATTTCCAATATTAGAGGGGAGGAAAACATTTTCTGTGCAAAAAAAAAGAAAAAAAAAAGTAGACAACCCTCAATTTATAGTCATCTGTTGACAAATCGCCCCTGTCAAAACTGTGCTCCCTTAAATTATGGATATATTACAGGAAATTAGCATAAAACCAAACAAGCTACATGATGCAGGAGAAAATAAATAGCTGTCCATTACCGGAGGAACGCAAACACATTTATATGGAGTCATACTGTACCACTCCACTCAGCAAGGCAGCGAGGCGAGATTAAGTAACATTCCTGAGAGAGGCCCTAAGGCTTAGGAGAGACTCTCTGTGCCATGTTTAGGTAGCAGGGGTCTAAGATACCGTACGGTATACTCTGCCACTGGCATGAGTCAACATAGATAAGACATGTGGAGTCCGTGCCTGCAACCACGCACTAACCACAGGTCACCGAGGATAGAATAACATTAGCAGACGCACTTTAGGCGGTATGTGTATCGCTATCCCAATGCAATGCATATGCAGCAGGGAGGCCAGAAGGAAGGTGAGACGTTAAGCATGAACTACAGACTGCTGCTGGAACCTATGGAGGTGGCTGCTCTGACTATCACAACACAGCTCACACATCTTTGGCCAAGAATAGAGACTTAGCAAAGGTTCTGCCACCCGAAACAATTGAACATCCTCTGTCAAAATCATGTCTATTATCTTAAAGCAACACTAAGTAGTTTTTTCAACCTTAATATAATGTTTCCAAAATTTTCAGTGGTTCATCAACTTGTAACAGGGTAAAAGGAGTTTGAAGGAGCAGGCCGTCTCTTTAAATTTCGAATGAGAGACAATTCTGCTTCCAACCTGTACGGCAACCGAAGAAGAAAACTACGTAGTGTTGCTTTAATGTTTACTATTTAAACAACATTGCTGGTGTTTAGTATTTCCCAGCTATAGAGCATCAATTTCTAACATTGTGAAAGTAGTTTGGAGGAGCGGGCTGTCTCTCTGTAGTTGGGAGACGTCGACCGAAGATGAAAAACTACGTAGGCTGCTTTAAAAGTTTACTATTCACTGTTCACTATTGCTGGTGTGTAGTATTGTCCAGCTGTGGAGTCTTGCCTACCTGCTGCACGTCCTGCTGGAAGACGCAGAGCTGCAGGCGCTGGTGCAGCCGGACCTTGCGGTGCTGCCACAGGCTCTCCAGGCGCCGCTGGTGGTGCAGCACCTCGTGCACCACGTCCAGGATGCAGTGCACCGCCTTGGAGTAGTTGGCCTGGGCCGTCAGCGACTCCGAGTCGCCGGGGCTCAGAGGCCGCTGGAGGACGTCCAGCAAAGCCTTCCCATCCTGACTGACCTGGGGGGAGCATTGGGGATGGAGGGGAGGAAAGGGGAGGGGGTGGAGAGTGAGTATCCACAGGTAGTCAGTCCTGTGAGAATGTGCAGTGCAATCTCTGTTTACATGCTACTAAAACCACTGTACCATCTGGATCATCAATGGCTAAAAGCACACCATGGCTTCTCGAGCATTTAACCAAAAAAAAAAAAACGAGAAATAATGAGAGCTTGAGGCTGAACTCCTCTGTCTGAGCCTATAAATCAAGCGTTTCATTCCACCCCCCCCCCCTCCCTATTCCACCCCCCTATTCCACCCCCCACCCCCCAGCCCCAATCTGCTCTGAGTTCTGTTGTCTAAATTGGGTTTGTCCAACCTATAATCATATCTCTATGGCAAATTGCAAAATGATAGCCGTCTCAGGAATGTTTTCTTTTCTTTATCCACAGTACAATGAGGACAAACATTGCTAAACCGTCCCTCCATTTATCTCCACCAAAAGTACTTATGGCCAAGTATGCTGCTGTTTGAAAGAGACAGGCCAGGACAAAAGGTTTGGGTAAGAATTCTGGGTATTTTCTAAAAGGTACCTTGTGTAAACCTTTTCATGACTAAGAATCTTATTCCCGAAAGGATAGTCCAGTACTACAGGCTGCTAGGGGTGAACATATTTTACAGACGGCGAACCACACAGGGTGCCTGCCGTCTGTCTGATTTAAAGCCAAAAAGAAAAAGGCCACCTTTCATAAAAACAAAGATGTTTGACTCAGACTTTATGCCCACATGGCTTTGAAGAGAGAAAGAAAAGAAAAACACGCGCTGCGTCACCACCTACTGATGCTCGTCTATTTATCTCTATCTCTTGTTTGCATCTCATCCCAAAATGGAATTTTTGTAAAATATGAGGCAGCATATTTCCATTTAATTTCCATTTTTTTCTCTTCTCAAAACCACATCCCTCAACACTCATTCCTGAAAAGAGAGGAAAAAGAAATCTGCAGCTTGAGAGAGAGCAGAAGGAAAAAAAAGCACTGCACGCCATGTCACCACTCTGCACTGGACAAACAAGCTCACTGTCTTGATTGCAATTTTGTTTACACAGTACATTAGCAACTAACCGGGTGTTTACGCAACCCCCATCCTAATGTTTTGCTTCATGCCTTCCCCACACCCTGATTTTAATTTCTGATCAGTTTTTCTTGGCTCTAGTTCATTGCTGCTAATTGTTTGTGTTTAGACTGTGTCTCTCTCTCTAGAATGCAAATCGTCTTGTTTGTGGGGGTCAGTGTGGGTCTGCCGGCAGGCTCACCTCGGTATAGGCCTGTGTCACCTGCTCGTAGAGCGTCTGGTGGTGGTGGATGGCCAGTTCCAGGTCCTGCATCCCCGAGGGCAGCCCACCCTCGCTGCACACCTTGCACCAGGCCTCCACGCCGGACAGGAACTGGAAGAGAGCCAGCAGACGCATTCTCAGCGAGAGCCAGACACAGACACACAGTCACGGCCCCCTCACAGCAGCGGAGCGGCCGCACGCTGCACTGGTGGATGAGTGCCTGAGTGCTTTCTGACAGCCTGCCTGGGGCTTTTGTCCGACCGCCAGGGCTTTACGCTGGGCCTTGCCCAGGAAGCAGCCCAGGCTTTGTCCCCAGCCATCAGGCCCAGTGTACTCCACTCCGTGACCACAATACATTTCACATTCACCATGCAGCGGTTAAACAGCAGCTTAAGTCAGTGGATCCTGCAACCGGCCACAAGAGCTTCAACCAAACACTGCTTTAGAGCTCCTTTTAACCAGACTAAGATACACAGGCTACTGGAATAAATTACACAGTGCAGTGCGGCATCAGATGATGGGCAGAACTGGCTGACTGGGGCTGTAACCTGGAATTGTGAGAATGGTGAGGTAAGCGTTTCTGGAACGTTCTGTACCTGTTCGGATTTTTGGTGGAAAACTGCTGACATGGCCAGGATGGTGCTGCGCTCGTCCAGGGCAGCAGCGAAGCTCTTCCACTCCTGGTCCAGCTGTGCCGAGATCTGCTTGATCTGCTGAGAGGCGTAGTGGCCGGCCTCCGACAAGCGCGACGCCACCGACATTATCCGGTTGATGTTGACGTAGGCATTCTGCAGTGGACAAAGTACCAGATAGGCCAAGTAGGCTACATCGTTAACAGCTCTACACA
>CM059269.1:11214911-11249911 GCA_030347295.1 Setipinna tenuifilis
CCGAAAGAGAGAACAAAAGGGGGGCAGTGTGTGTGTGTTTGTGTGTGTGTGTGTATGGAAGTGTGTACGTGCGTGCGTGCATGCGTATGTGTAGAATGTCAGGAGAGAGACAGACACAGCGAGAGATAGACAGAGAGTGAGAGAGAGATAGAGTGAGAGAGAAAAAGAGACTCACCATGGAGTTCATGGCAAAGTGATTGTGTTGAGTCTGCAGGTCTACGGCGTGCTGGTAGCTCACTCCAATCTCGGTGTGGCTCTGCAGGAAGAGCTCCTTGTTGTGGCTGATCCAATCAAACATCTGGGAGAGACAGAGCACACAAACACAACACCAGGGAGACATGTTATCATTACAGTATTACTGTAGGGGATATCTGCAATCACTCATAAATACCCAAGACGGTTCCCTGCTCACAACTCTTCTCCCTGTTTTTTGCAGGGGGAGAAGGTTTATATTAAGGAAATGAGGTCACTGTTGGCTGGCTGGCGGATCTATATTTATTGGAGGTGGATCAACATCAATGATATCTACAAAAAAAACATGGCGACCTCTATTCAGGGATAAAAGCCGAAGGATTACTCTGTAATATTTTGCCTTTGGCCGCGGTCCAGAAAGGCTAGCTAGCGGGAGCTGGCTGATGACCTGATCAATCCAGTGTGTTCTGCGAGTGCACACATTGCGTCATTGGCTATCAAACACAAAGACCCTTATTAAAAAAGAAAATTACCCACAAAGAGGTGTGTTCGTCTTGTACGAAAGATAAAACGAAAATGTGTTTTCGCAACTAATGGGACTAAGATTAAAGGGTGTTTTGATGAGGCAATTAGCCGAGATTGAATATTTGGGCAAATTCAATTAAAACCTAGACCGCAATCTACTTCCATCTAGTTTTATTTGCAAATTTCACACTCGGCAGAATGGCACGCCTGTTAGACAGCACTATCCTTGTTTATTTTGGGTTTTAAACTTGATTAACTGGAGAGTGAATCGATGCAGACACAACACGGGCATCACAAACAACAAATAAACCAGAGAACGGCCACAAACACTACAACTCATTTCACACTGTAACAAAGGACCATTAGGAATGGTAATACTATCAAACTGAAATCGAACCAACTGCTTATTGAAGCATTATAAAATTTTACAATCATTATCTCCTCGTTCATTTGTCTCAAGCTGAGCTGTAAATTGATAAAGCGAGATGCAGGAGCACAAGTACAGTCCGAACTGTAAGCCAGTGTCTCTGCGCTCTACATTACTGATGACAAGCTGGGAATGTTGGGCTTGGCCTTTTGATTCCGCTGGTGTGCCAGACCAAACATTCCTGGCTGGAGAGATGACCATCACGTATGTCTCAAGATCTGTCAGTGAGTGAGTCAGCACACTTCCCTGGTGTACAACACTTCCCTGGTGATGGCTTCACTGAACGATAACACTGGAGTTACACCCCAGAGTGTTACAAAAAAGAAAAACAACAAATAAAGTAGTAGTAGTAGTAGAGAGAAAGAGAGAGAGAAAGAGAGAGAGAGAGAGAGAGAGAGAGAGAGAGAGAGAGAGTATAGCTGCTTGGAAATGTTATCGGCCCAGGAGCCTCCTGTGTGAGATGAATGTGGACACTAATCACAGGTCTGGGACGCCGACATGAGGTCATACTGTAGCACATGTGGACAGAAAGAGAGAGAGAGAGGTAGAGAGAGTGAGGTAGAGAGAGAGAGAGAGAGAGAGAGAGATAGAGAGAGGTAGAGAGAGAGAGAGAGAAAGAGTGAGAGAGAGGCAGAGAGTGAACCTGAGAGAAAAAGAGAGATAGAGAGTGATGTGAGTGAGAAGAAGAAATGAGAAAGTAAGCTGGCTGAGAAAGAAAGAGAACATATCGGGCCCTGCAGATGGCTATTGCTCTTATTATCCTGGATCCTTATGTGCATATAACCCGGCTTTACTGGACTCTCAGCAAGTTTAATACAGCGAAAAAGAGGACAGACTCTTTTTAAACCATTCCAACTTCGATGGCACACACACACGTACTGTATGCATCCCCATTAAAGAGCGTTTCCACAGTAAATAGCGTTTCCACATAATACAGCATTTCCAAAGTGGGGCAGCAGGTGCGGGCGAATGATGGGGATGGCAACAATAGCTCACAGTGACGGAGCCACAGGACGTTTCTTCGAGCGATGGCAACTGCGATGGTCACAAGTTGCAGGGGAGGTGGCCTGGGCAGCTGATTGCGTAATGCATTGATCGTCATTATTAGTCACACTGTGACAAAACTGTCTTCCCTCAAGAGGGAACCAGTGCACCCACCCACACTCACACACACACACACACACACACACATACAATCACACGGGCGGCAGGGGGCGGCTTTGATTGGCTGTCGCAGCAGAGTAAATGAATCATTATGTGGGCCTGTCCTAATCAAAGGCATCATGGGAGAACACTGCAATTAGGGGAGAAGAGAAGTGCACTTATCTAAATGAGCTCCTCCGTGCATAATCCAGGGCCAGGGCCATTGTCCCTCCAGTTCATCATTTCGGGTTAAATAAGGGAGAGGGGAGGAACGCACTGGGGTTGATCCGGGTCTGAAGGAGCACTCCGTCACTGTCTCAGAATAACAAACACTCACCACTCTTCCTTTCACAGACAGCTCACGTCACGCATGCATGGCGAGAAATTAAGGCGCCGGCAAAGGCCAATTGAAATAATGGTTTTGATTAGTTTGAGGCGGATGGACTATTTTTCTCTCGTCCCCCTGAAGGCTTCTGGGTGATGCAAGAGCGTCTCCTCACCTTAAGTGCCAGGGCCATTAGTGGGGGAGATTCACATTCTCGCTGTCATCACTTCACAGCGGCCCACAGGGCTGTTATTCTGTTCTGCGCGCATTTTCAGAAAATGAGGGTTGCCTGCTGATTATCTAAACAAGCCATCCAGCGTTACTGGATGATGTCCCAAAATGACAGAACAGCCCAGCATACAAATCTGAAGGCTGGAGGGTTGAAGCTCACATGCAATCCGATGCCTGACACGCAACAATTCTGCTGTTGTTGAAGACACTGAGGCGTGTGTCCCGAATAAATATTTATACAGGGGACAGGTTTGATGAAAAACAAGAAGTATGAGTACCCCCCCCCCCCCCCCCCTAAAATGTACGAGAATAGATTGTTTGGCCCATTTTTAGAAAATGTTGTTTAGTTGACTCGGCAGCTCTAAATAGCCACTCATGTCATTCCACTCCAGACAGCAGGCCAACCCAGACAACCCAAAAGGCTTCCAGCACTCTCTGCCTTTCCAGTAACAGTCGGACTGATGGTCACTGTGTACATTTCTCAACTATGACTAGAGGCTTCAAAATTCGTTTACCTCACTCTCTATTTTTTTTTTTTTTTTTTTAATTTTTATTTTATCAAACAATACTGCGGTTCCATTTCGTTTGACTTTGTTTGAGTATTTCAAAAGTATTTTTGCTTCCACTGTTATTACCTACAGTGCAGCACCGCAGGCTGAGCAGTAATGAGTACCACATTTAGTCACCACACGAACCCACATCTTACCTTTTTCCCTTTGTGGTGCACTGAGAATATTAATGGAATGCGTAAATGCTCTGTGGAAGTTTCTGTTGATCCCGCTGAACAGTGTTGAAACTACTGTGGCTGATTACCAAGGGCCCAGAAGCTATTTTCTTTTCTCAGAGTATCTAGTTCCTGTGATGGCTATCAAAGTGCAAAGTGATCTCGGATACATTCCCAGCAAGTCACTTACAGTAATTTAGTCCAAAAAATATTCTCATTTACCCTGCGTAGAGGCATTATTATGGGGGTCCCATTAACCATCTAACGATCGTTTGTAAGTCTTATGAGAACGGAGAAAAAACATTATCATTAATCAGCTTAGCTGTTTACGACTGTTGTGACACTCACTCCCAACTCAATGCCCTCTCTCTCTCTGTCTCTCTCTCTCTGTCTCTCTCTCTCTCTGTCTCTCTCTCTCTCACACACACACACACACCTTCTCGGCGTCCTGTTCGAAGAGGCGCAGCTGGAAGCACACTCCCAACATGGCCCCCTTCTCTTTCTCTCTCTCTCTCTCTCTCTCTGTCTCACACACACACACACACCTTCTCGGCGTCCTGTTCGAAGAGGCGCAGCTGGAAGCACTGGTCCAGCTTGAGCTTGCGCATGTGCCACATCTGGTGCAGGTGCTGGCGCGTGGAGTGCAGCTTGTCCAGCAGGCTGGCGATCTTGGGCACCACGCTCTGGAAGTCGGCGCTGCCCGAGATGCAGTTGCGGCCCGAGAAGCCGTCGCTGGAGCGGATGCACTGCAGCAGCCGCTGGCCCTCGCGGTCCAGCTCGTCCACGGGCGCCTTCATCACCTTCTTCTTCAGCTGCGTGTGCTCGTCGATCAGGCGCCGCGAGCCCTCCACGTCCACCGGGAACTCCTTCTTGGCCAACAGCTCCTGCGAAAAGTTTATTTTTTTAAATATTTTTTATTGAAAAAAACATTTAGAGATAAAACATACATATACATTTTTTTTTTGTTTTTAAGCAACAAACAAAAAGAAATCACAAGTCAAACCACATCAGACAACACCACCCCCAGCCCCCCAGCCCGGCCCCGACCCTCACACAAACACACAGTACACCCCAAGACTTCTTGATCTATTATACCATGAGGCTTTAAAATTTTTAATATGAAAACAAAATCTTATTAATGAATGTGCTGGAGAAGGGGAAGCTCCTGCGAAAGTTGACCAAAAGACAAAACAAAGCTAGCGGGCTAGTTCTTTTGGATTTCTCCGCTGTCAAAACAACTATGGTTGCAATTACGTTTCAAGGCCAAGCGCCTGCAAATGTCTCACTCCATTAAACTGAATTTCATGCAGAAATTGATGTAAAATGGGTTGCATTTTTTTTTTGTGCTTAATTTGAACCGCTGCATACATTTTAATTAGTTGGCTTCTGGTCAAACCAAACCATAACCTTCACATCAGAGTTCAATGTTTCAGATCCTATCTTGATACAGCATTACATTAATTTCTAGCACATACTTTAAAAATGATTTGAATGTTGCTGGCAATTGCAACTTTTTTTTTCTCGTGAAAAATTATTAAATTATTTCCCCCTCCCCTCAACACACACACACACACACACACACACACAGGCACACACACACACGCACACATACACATGCATACACATATGTGCACGCACACCACAGTCACACACACACACACACACACACACACACACACACACACAAACACACGCACACACACACACACACACACACATGCTTACACACACACACACACACACCTGCAGGTCCTCCAGGCGGGAGAGGAGGTGCACAGCACTTCCCATGAACTCCTCTAGCGACATGCGCAGGTCCATCCACTCCTCGTGGTTGTACTCCAGCGAGCCCTCGAAGTCGTCCGTCAGCTGAGACGGGTCCACTAGCTTAGTCAGCCCTTCCACTGACACCATGCTAGTCTGTCAACAGCACACAATAATGCCCAGAGAGGGAGGGAGAAAGAGAGAGAGAGAGAGAGAGAGACAGAGACAGAGACAGAAACAAAGACAGAGACAGAGGCAGATAGAGACATAGAGAGAGGAAGAGAGACAGAGAGAAAGAGAAAGAGAGATGGACAGAGAAGGAGAGGGAGAGAGAAAGAGGAGAGAGAAGGAGAGAGAGAGGTAAAAAGGTAGAGAGGGGAGAGAGAGAGAAGTAGAGAGGAGAGAGAGGTAGAGAGGGGAGAGAGAGAGGAGAGAGGAAGAGAGAGGGAAGAGAGATGGAGAGAGAGAGAGGTAAAGAGGTAGAGAGGGGAGAGAGAGAGGTAAAGAGGTAGAGAGGAGAGAGGAATGAGAGAGAGGTCAGGTTCTGCTGCCTGAATGGAAATATGAAGTGTTCCTTTGAGGTCGGACTCATTAGAGGGCCTCTGTGAGGACGAATACGCAGGCGAAGAAAACGGGAGCGCGGCGTGCCAGAGGGAGTCCAAGGCGGTCGGCTCCCTAACCGCACGACTCCCCACCGACTCCCCACCGCCTCCTGACCTGCGCTCTCAACGCAAAGGTGGTGCAAATTGGAAAAAATGTTGCCGTCATTAAAAATAATGACGCCAACAGCCTGTGAAATGGCTTTTCTATTAGGGTGTTTATGAAGCTCTTGTTAAAACAGATTACTACTGTCTTTGTAATATGTGTCGAGATGGAGCTGAAAAGCACACTGTTCAATTTCTCAACCCACGAGGCCCGCCAGCTAAAACAGCTCTAGTGTATCCCATCCCAGCCACAGTCCCAGCATTCTGGGAAGGACCTGGCGCGTGTACTAATTTAAAAATGGCAAGGAGCCACGCCATATGGTACCATACCTCAAAGGTAAACTTGGCACTGCCAAAGTTGGTCTTCTGCTTCTGCCAGAAGTTGTCAGGCTTGATGATGAGGGCGACACAGATCTCGGCGGGGAAGGCTTCCTGCAGCGTCTTCAGCAGCGGCTTGATCAGGTCCCACTTGGAACCGCGCATGTCAATGATCACAGTGAAGCCGCGCTTGCACACATCCTCGCTGGCAAGGGGAGAGATAGAATGAATGACAGAGAGAGAGAGAGAGAGAGAGAGAGAGAGGGAGAAAGAGAGGGAGAAAGAAGAGAGTAAGAGAGAGAGAAAGAATGAGAGAGAGAATAAGAGGGGGAGAGAGAGACAGAGAGACAGAGAGAGAATGACAGTGTGAGAGAGAGAAGAGTGCATGAGAGAGAGAAAGAGAAATATGTTACAGTTCTGTGGAGCTTCCAACACATGTCTATACCCATTCATCCACCCCCAGCCCAGTGGTCCTCAGGGGGCCTGTCCTCCAGGGCTCCAGGACCCCAGGGCCCCAGGACTCCTTATATTATTCCCTTTTAAACTCCCACAGCCACTGCTACTGTATCTATGGTGATCTGAGATACTATTTGCTTTTGCCTACTGACCCACTACTTCCTCCCTTAAAGTCCTCTTCTGAGAACAGCATCTCCAGGTTTTTTCATTAAGAGAAAGGCAGGGAGGCTGTGTGGGGCAGCGCTAAATCCAATCGCCCACACAGTGGCCCTGGCCCTGGGAGGGTCTGAGTAATGGGTTTGCCAGCCAGGGATCTATTGAAGAAATCCCCAAAATGGACGTCCCCATTTTTCCTCCTGTCAGGTTAGGAGGCTGGGCTGCTCCAGCTGCACGGACGGTCCTATTCTTAGCAGCGCCCGCTTTTGAAAAGCGCTCGGCTCTGATTGGGAGATAAAAATAGCCCATAATTGCTTTGCCCCTAGATGTGCCCAACCAACCTCCCATCCTACACTACCCCCCCCCCCCACCCCCCCTCTTTTTCCCGGTGCTTTTGTGCTCGCTTTCCAATACAAGTGGAGTTAATATCACACAGACAGGAGATAGGTAAAGGGGGATATCGAGTGGAAGACGTAGAGAAACGAGACATGGTATATCAGCACCAGTAGTGGGGTCTTTTCTGCCACGATGAAGGGGGGAAAAAGGAGGAAAAAAAACCTTCCTCCTTATTAGGCCCTTTCACTTCCTGACGTGTGCTATTCTCAGCGTGCAAGCGGTCCAAAAACAACAGCAGAGAGAATGTGACATCGCACTGCCTGGGGGTGGAGGAAGTGTTAGAGGCTGGATGATTTTCCGCTCTTTTGTGTCCAGTGGACGAGGGTGACCACTGCGCTGGAGTGGCCTATGATTGCCCCCAACATCCAGAAGAAATGCCACTGGACCAATCCTCTGCGCCCTTTACCACAGTTCTTCATTTCCTTACGTTTTTTACTTTTTTTTCTCTCTCTTCTTCGTTCTAAGGAATTACTCTGACCTTCATGTTGAACCTGATGTTGTGTGTGTGTGTGTGTGTGTGAGCTGAACTGGAAAAAGTCATGACATCATTCTGTCCTGTGCACCACGGGGTGCACAATCGAAAGCATGGGGCAAACGTGGAAAAAAAAAAAAAAAAACACACCACAAGACCTGGAAGAGAGAGAGAGTGTGAATGAGCCTTTGCGTTGAATGGATTTCAAACACTGCACATGTCCTTGCCATACACAGTGCCCAGTGAATAATAGCCTCCGGGGGAGGGTAGTAGTAGGGGTCAATGAGATTGATTTTTTTTCCTTGCCTCACATAAAACAGCAACAAGCATTGTCCCAGGGTACAGTGACGAGACACAGAGAGTGTGACCCCAGCACTCCGCTGGAAATTAATGGAGCCAAAGGCCTGCTTTGGTGACGCACCACGGCCAAGGCCTGTTTGAGGGAACACGCAAAGAGAGGCAGAGTTCGTGCACCCAGGGCATGTTTCTCACATGCGACATTTCTGCATGATAATAAAGCACACACACACACACTGAACACTGGAAAGACACAGTTTTCCCACCCTTGCTCAGGCACACTGCATCTCACCGGCTGCTGGAATCAAGAGATCTAACTGTTCAGTATCTACGACAGGGAACAAAGGAAAACGCATGAACTACACCAAAGTCTAAGAGGTCTGGTGCGGTTTTAAAAATCAGCTAGATCAAGGGCATTGTACTGTAGCTGTTGAATTATTATGAGTCATTCATTTTTCAAGAGCTCAGAGAACGAGCCTGAATTGTTCAACTGCTGTTCTCTTCCTTTCTCTTACTCCTTCTGCCCCCCCTCTCTTTCTATCCCTCCTTCCCTCTTTCCATCTCCCTCTCTACTGGTCACTGCTGAACAAATGTTGGCAGTGTAGGGTCACACAGATGCTCTCTTACTCTTTCTTTTTCGCTCTCGCTCTCGCTTGCTCTCTCTCTCTCTCTCTCTTTCTCTCTCTCTCTCTTGCTCCTTGCTCTGCCTCTCTCATGCTGTTTAAATTCTCATTAAGTGCTGCTTTGTTCTGAGTTGTGGAGACAGGCTTTGAAGCCGACTTCACAAGCCAAGTGCCAGGCCTGATCAATGCTCCACTGAGCTCCACGCCACCTTGTCACTGGAGCTGCCACAGCTCTGCTCAAGCATAGCCTCGCCAGCGACACACACACACATACGCGCGCGCACACACACACACATACACATCTGCGCACACACACACACATACAAACATACACACACATTCACATATGCATGCATGCACATGCACATGCACATGCATAAGCACATGCACATGCACACATACAGACACGCACATACACAGATGGTAGGGTGAATTTACACTAAGTACATGTATATAAACACAAGTTGTGTGACATACTTAAACAAACACTTACACAGATGCCCATTCTAAGTCACACATACACAGTCAGACACAGATTCACAGCCAAACACACACATATGTCATTTCCAGACACCTCAAAAACTGGGACAAACTTCACGTATCTTAGATCCATACATATGTGGACACAAACACACACATACACACACACACACACACACACACACACATTTAATGCTAAGCTTCGTCCCACACTCTCTAAACTAAGCGCTGTAGCTCTGCAGAGACAATAGCAGGCTGCAGATGCTGAGAACTAAATTCGTGTTTACCTCCTAGACGGTCTACACCAAGTACGTCAGAGAGGAGGAAAGCCGAGGCCAAGGTAACCGCCTCATAGATTCTCGCTGTCTCTCTACTGAAGCTTGAGAGTGCAAGGCTGCTTACCTCTAAAGGCATTATCCTTTCATAAAAACACCAAGGGCATGTGTCCTGGAAACTCTTATCATGTAAATCAAAAAAAGCATATATCAAGTCAATGGCAGGCATTGAAGAGACATTGGTCAAGGCACCCAGATCCTCTCTCCTTTAAGAAAGAAAGAAAAAAAGAAAGAAAGAAAGAGAGACAGAGAAAGAAAGAAAAAAAGTGTCCTTGGTTTGGTGGGTACAGCACAAAAGCAGCTGTTTGGCCAAATGACCATAAATCATTGGTGATGCGCGGCTCCTTGAGGGAGCTCCACATAATGGCCCTCCTGGAAAGACCAGTGTGTGTTTGGGCGGATGGCCGTGGGGTGGATGAGGGAGGGAGCGAAGAGAGGAAGAGAGGAGGAGAGGGAGAGAGAGAGGTAGAGAGAGGCCGGTGCTAGTGGTGGTGATGGGGGTTGAAGGAGAGAGGAAGAGAGGAAGAGAGGAAGAGAGGGAGGTAGAGGGGGGCCGGTGCTAGTGGTGGTGATGGTGGTTGAAGGAGAGAGGAAGAGAGAGAGAGAGAGGTAGAGAGAGGCCGGTGCCAGTGGTGGTGATGGTGGTTGAAGGAGAGAGGAAGAGAGGAAGAGAGGGAGAGAGAGGTAGAGAGAGGCCGGTGTTAGTGGTGGTGATGGGGGTTGAAGGAGAGAGGAAGAGAGGAAGAGAGGGAGAGAGAGGTAGAGAGAGGCCGGTGTTAGTGGTGGTGATGGGGGTTGAAGGAGAGAGGAAGAGAGGAAGACAGAGAGAGAGAGGTAGAGAGAGGCCGGTGCCAGTGGTGGTGATGGTGGTTGAAGGAGAGGTCTGCTGAGGAGCAGCTGACGGAAGAGTGTCAGTGGCCCCTGCTGTTTACATTACCTTACCTTCAAGGACACCCACCCTCCCCTCAGCCCACTACCGCTAACTGCTATCCCACCACCCCACTGGAGCGCTAGCCACTTAGCCTAATGCACTCAGCAGTGGCCATGCAGCTTGCCGAGGCGCTAACTACTGTAGGCGCAGGCAGGAAGTGGGGGTGGTCGAGCGGCCGGAGAGAGGGAATAAAGACTAGCCTGGGTAACAGCATAATGACATGTCATCCTGATACATTATGCAGTGAGAGCCTGCAGTGGGCAAGGAGCGGTTAGAGGGTTAGGGGGTTGGGGGTTGGGGCTTTGCAGGAATGGGTGCAAGGAGGGCTGGGAAAGCAGTGGAGCGGTTCGTGGTGTTCTTGGAGAGAGATGTAGGCCCCAAAAAAGGGAAAATAAGGGGGTGGCGCTGGTGCTGGAGCTTTGGGGTGAGGGGAGGTGGTGTTGGGGGGGAGAGGAGAGAGGAATTTATCTGGGAGCACCAAGCGCCCGTCCACACGGCTAATCCTGATAACCATGGTTGCTGACAGGGGTGCAGGGGAGAGGCACACAGGCCTGCACCCTCACACATGCCGACCTTCCTCTCCCCTCCTCTCCTCTCCTCCTCTTTCCTCCCCTCTCCTCTCCTCTCCTCCTCTCCCCTCTCCTCTGCTCTCCTCTAAAACATGACGACTCAACTAAAGCTTGTCAGGGAGATTTGTTCCGTAAGCTCTGGCCCTGCTGATAATATTCCGTAAATTGAGATGATTTGCCATCAGTGGATTAGATGTCGGGCATGACTCAGTCTTTTTTATTTTAACTCCACTGCCACTAAAGTCTGAAAGCTTTATTTCTTTCATTTTATAATGAAAAATGTTTTTTTCTTTTTCCAGTTATGCACCTTGTAGCATTTACCTCACATCTATGTTAATAACATAGTAATGACAGGTGTAACAAACCTAAATATATTTCAGTAAAAAAGTGAAGAGGAAAGTCAAAGCTGATGCCTCACTTTAAAGTCACTACCACATAGAGTGGGACTGACAGAGAAGCACCTGCACTGTTTTTCTCCCTAAATCACAGTCCTCGTAAACCACAGCCCATCCTTTCCCACATTACTGACCTCCAACCCCCATGTCCCATGTACATTTCACTAATATTTATTATGCAGCTGTACAACAGTTATTGCTGTCTCTTTTTTTATATTTCTATCTCTTGGCACGTTTCACCCTGTTATCTTCCAACATGCATGTTGATGCTTAACTAGACAAATTCCTTGTGGACTAGGGCGAGAGGTAGTGCTTGATGATGGTGTAGCTGTGTCCTAGTGGTTAGAGAGTTGGTTTTGGGATCGGAAGGTTGCAGGTTTGAATCCAGTAGGAAGAATGGGGGTGGGGGGAGTAAACAACTAGCGCTCTCCTGCACCCTCATCCATGGCTGAATTGTCCTTATCTAACCCCACATTTCTCCATTGACTGTAACTGAAACCCTGTACCTAAATAACTGTAAGTCGATCTGCATAAGAGCGTCAGTTAAGTGTAATGTAACATAATGATGAGTGTGGAGTTCAGTCTGAATGAATGGTGAGAGGACGATTCGCATCCCTTACCTGGGCACAGTGGACAGGTAGGTCACCAGCCTGCGCAACTCCTCCTGCTTTATTCTGTCGTGGTTGCTTCTGGCGGGAAACGTCAAGATGGGGCCGCCTCTCTTGTCACGCCCCCCTGTTGGGAGGAGTCAACAGCATTACTTACACACGCAGATCCAATGACACTCTGAGAATCTAATTTTTGATTTGATTTTTATGAGTAAATGCTATCTTAAAATGCTTCTATATAAAATAGTTGAAGAAAGACTATGCTTGTTTATTCACAGGATTACTTTTGAAAAAAGTTGGGGTTTCAATACAACTACCGATAGCAGGAGTGACTTAAAAAGACGTGGATAACAATAACAAACAAATAAATACTCCATATAGATCTTTAACTTTCAGCATCCCATAATAACCGGCTGTGTCTGAGCAGCTTTTGCCTCTTTTGTCTCTTGTTTTCACGTCTGGTTTGTGTCGTTTCCCAGGCTTTGCTAAGTGTTGAGTGACACATAAACATATCAGGACAAAGCTTGAGTGTGACGCTGGTTTCTATTGCCCCCAGGGGACCCATGGGGGGGTCGGTGGGGGGGGGGGGGGGGGGGGGGGGGCAAGTGTAGGCCCAAGAAGCTGGAGTCTTATCAGTGTGTGTGCGTGTGCTTGTGTGTATGTGTGCGTGTCTAATCCAGGGCAAGGCAGTTCTCTTGCACTCCGCCTGACAGATTTTTGAAGTGCCCCCCATCCCTTATCCCGATGTCTACACTCTCCCCAGCCAAGACCCCTAACAAAGCCTCCTCCCCTCCCCATGCTGCCTTGCGGTCTCCCCAGCACCCTCTCTGCTCTCCTCCCAGCTCCAGAGCTCTGCATCTCCGGCGCCTTCCCCTTCCCCCTCCCACCCCTGACACCCCCCCACCCGCTCTTCATCTGGGCTTTGGATGCAGGCCAAAGCAGCACCATGCACAGGCCCTCGCCACGAGATAAAGCAAACTGACTTACAGTCAAAAACATGCTGATGTATTTTCAGGGGGAGGGGGAAGAAGGAGGAGTAGGAGGAGGAGGGGGAGGAGGAGAGAGGGAGATAGAAAGACTGAAGGGGAGAACAAAAAAAAAACCTTCATCTCAGATTCATGCCAGACTACTTCCATCCCAGGGGAGAACCACAGAGGTCTCTTCCCCAACCGCCACTCCACCACTCCACCTCATCCCAACAGCCCCCCTGTCTCTTGCTCTCCCTCTCTCTCTGTATTTCTCTCTGTCTCACTAATGACAGCCGTATGTTTATAACCGTAAATGAGGCTTTCTGTCTCCATCGCATTCGGTCCTTTATGAGCCTGATCCACCCCCACCCCCCCCCCCCACCCTCCATACACCTCCTCCCTCATCTGCTCCAGCTCTGAACTCCCCCCCCACCAGCTCTGACCCCCCCATGCAGTTACAGTAAACTTGGGGAGCAGAACCAGCAACAGAAGGCACCCTTGACTGACTGCAGTCACCCCCCCCCCCCAACACACACACACACAAACACACACATACACACACAAACACACACACAGCCGACCCCCACCCCTGTTCTCCCAATCACAGCCCTGTGGTTCACTGAGAAGCACAGCTTGTTTGAACTTTGTTTACACTTCTCCCCAGCACTGAGAGAGACCCCCGGCTTTCATCTTAGAGGAGGTGCTTGGCCCTGGCCCCCATTTCTCTTCTGCGTGGGGGCGGTTGGAGGGTTTGGGGGGGGGTTGTCTAGATCTATGTGCCTGGGACAGTGAATGTTGCATGGAAACAGAAGGGGAGCTGGGTAAGGCTGATGGATTGTTGTACCCTCGTGCTGACATGCCCTAAGCCACTCCTTAAGGAGGTGGACTTATGAAGGCAGCAGAGGAAGACAGAGAGAGACAGAGAGAGAGAGGGAGAGGGAGAGAGAAAGAGTGAGAGAGAGACAGAGAAAGAGAAAGAGTGAGAGAGAGAGAGGAAAAGAGGGGGGGGGCAGAGAGATGGATGGAGACATGGTGGTGGGAAAAAGTGAGTGAAGCCATGCACGGCCCATAAACCCACAGGTGATTGATCATGTCAGCCATCCATGAGTCCGTCCGTCCGTCCCCCACCCCTCTCCCACCTCCAAGGCCCTTGGCCTGGCCACCTGAGTGACATAACACCAGCTCTGCCTGCCTCCTGTACTCTGGGCCTGGAGCTGGGATGGAATATGATGGGATGGAGAGGGGAAGGGATAAATATGCCTGGAGGATATGCTCTATTTATTTAATGTGGCTGCTCTGAGCTGCTCTATCAATTGAGACGTCTGAGGCTTCACGTGCAGGAGCCGGATGCTTTATAGGGCACTGGGCGCAGCAGCGGAGACTGGTCTGGAGATGATGTCTGTCTAGGGTTACTTTCCCATACCTGTCCTTCTCTCTCTCTCTCTCTCTCTCTCTCTCTCTCTCTCTCTCTCTCTCTCTCTCTCTCTCTCTCGCTCGCTCTCTCTCTCTCTATCTCTCTCTCTCTCACTTTCTCTTTCTCTTTCCACCTCTGGAGGGTGGAAGTGGGGGTGTTCGCTCACGCAGTGGCCGCTTGGACCATGTGATGGTTTAATAAAGGTATTTTAAACGTCAAATGTCTCTCCCTCTCTCTTTTTCTTTTTCTGTATCACTCTAACACAAGTCAACCAGGACACATCCATACATGCACATTGACTTTCAAAACATGCAACCTTTCATATGTTCACAGACACATATACATATACACACACACATACATACATACATACACACACATATGCACACACACACACACACACACACACACACACAGCTGACTCTACATATCCGGCGAGAGAAACACAAACTCTCTCTAAAAACCAAAACAACTCATGCAATATTCATCTGAAGATGTTCCAATACTGCTTCGTCACCATGCACACTGCATTTAAATCAGCATACCCATGACAGACAGACAGACAGACAGACACACACACACACACACACACACACACACACAAGAAGACAAGAGCATATGGAGGGCAGAACAGGCTGCCTCTTTCCCAAGAGGGATTAGGTGGACGATCACACCACTCACCTGACACAAAGGCCACTTTTTCTTTCAGCACAGGCAACACATCAGACGCCTTAATCCCGTCACTTCTGAAAGACCCTGAAGGGGAAAAGAGGAGAGGAGAGACAGGACAGGGGATTCACTAATCAGCTTTTCATCTTTTTTTTAATCTCGTTAACAGATTTACATTCCTTGCGTGAATAAAAAAATCAGTCACACAATTATTCACTTGATAAAGAAAGAAAAAATATGATGAAAATGGGACAAATGAGACGCTGTGGCCTTGTCACCTAAAGTCCTTCGCCATACTGACGGGAGAGATCTTAAAGCTGGCGTCGAGGGAGGGAGAGAACGAGAACATGAACGCAAGCACATTTGACATGAATGAGAGCAGCCCAGCGGGGGTAGAGTGTGTGTGTACGTGTGTGTGTGTGTGTGTGTGTGTGTGTGCTTCTCATTTGTGAATCATCAGGAGTGCACTCACTCTCCCTGTCACCACACACAACGAACTCACCACACGTCACAAAACACACACACACACACACACACACACACACACACACACACACACACACACACACACACACACACTCACACACACACACACACACACACACACACACACACACACACACACACACACACACACACACTCACACACACACACACACACACACACACACATTGCAGCCTGCAGCCCAGGCCACATGCTATAAAGACAAAGTGCTTCTCCATTCTTATAGATGGAGTCCATTACAAGTCTATTTCACTCTCACTCTCTTGACTCTCTCTCTGTCTTTTTTCTTCCCTCGCTTTTCCTCTTGGGCACTCTCTCTCTCTGTCTCTCTTTCTCTCCTTCTCTCTGTTTCTGTCTCTCTCTCTCTCCCTCTCTCTCTCTGTATCTGTGTGTCTCTCTCTCTCTTTTCTTCCCTCACTTTCGCTCTCTCTGTATCTCTCTCTCTCTCTCTCTCTCTTCTCTTCCCTCGCTTTCCTTCTTGGGCACTCTCTCTCACTCTTTCTCCCTCTCTCTCTCTCTCTCTCTCTCTCTCTCTCTCTTTCTTTTCCTCCTTCGCCCCTGGCGATCTCTCTTGCATTCATATGCACTCCCCACTGGGCATCAGTGGGTTCAGGCGCCATTACAGATTCTGTATTCACACTGTGTTTTTCCTCTACTCTCTTTTCCCCTCCTCTCCTCTTCCCTCTCTCTCTCTTTCATTCTCTCTCTCTCCCTCGCTCTCTCTCCCTCTCGCTCTCTCTCCCACCCTCCCTTAGACACACACAGACAGATACACACACATACACACAAATGCATACAAATATACACACACAGTGATACACACACACACTATTACACAAACACAGGCGCGCACACACACACACTCACACACACACACACACACACACACACACGCACACAGGCACACACAGGCACACACACACAGGCACACACATCAGCCTCCATCAGCTGCCAGCCATATAAACTCACTCCACTCCACTCCACTCTGCCACAAGGGCATTCATCATGACTTGAGCACAAGGACACAGAGATGGGTTGGGCAGAATGTGTCTGTGTGTACGTGTTTTTGTGTGTGTGTGAGTGACTGACGGTTTTTGCGTGTGTGTATGTATGTCTGTGTGTGCGTGTGTGTGTGTGTGTGTGTGTATGTGTGCGTGTGTGTGTGTGTGTAAGTGAGTGACTGTTTTTGTGTGTGTGTGTGTGTGTGTGTGTGTGTGTGTGCAGGGAGTTCAACGGACGGGAGAAAAAAAAAACCGATGCATCGCTGCTTCTCTTGTTACTACAAAACACTTATTTCATCACGTCCGAGCTGTCACCACCAGACAGATGACCCGGCATGACGTGACACGACTGGTGACGCATGGCCGTTCCTCGCTGCTGCTAAATTTGCCTAATGAGGGATGGGGGTGTGGGGGGACGCGGCGCGGCCGATGAGGAGGATGCGGCTCTGCTGCCCATGTGACTCAGTGCGGGTAATGGTGACAGGGCAGATTAGGGCGTCCACACCAGTGCCTGACACCTCCTGACACCTCCTGCCACCTCCTGCCACCTCCTGCCCATTAATCAATAGCTGGAGCCAACAACCACATCGTGACTGTACAGCTACAGTGAGAGCGAGAAAATGAGAGAGGGAGAGAGGGAGAGAGAGAGAGAGATAGAGATAGAGAAGAAGAGAGAGAGAGAGAGAGAGAGAAATAGAGCATGAGAGAGATGGGATGGGATGGGATGAGTTGTTCTACTGCTCGCTATGCTTTGGCAACACTGTATTTCAACAGTCATGCTAATAAAACAACTTTGAATTTGAATTTGAATTTGAGAGACAAAGGGAGAGTGAGCGTAGAGAGAGAGAGAGATAGAGAGAAAGAAAGAGAGAGAGAGAGGGAGAAAAAAAAGCAGTAACACACATATTGATAAAATCTACATGAACTGGTATGGCAGCCTGACAAGTTCTGGCTGAGATTTTTATGATGACATTTTTTCCTGTCATCTGATTTATTTCCTTCGTGCATCTGCACGGACGGACACATGGGGGATTGTTTGAGGACCCGAGACATGTGATGACTCGGCATGTGTGTGCAGTTCAGCTAAGAGGCAGAGCAGTGCTGGGCTATGACCCCCCCCCCCCCACACACACACACACCCCCACCCCACCCCCTCCAAATAGCATTCCTTCAGACAGGCCCGCCTGTCATTACACAAAACAAGAGCACATGTCTGTCACCTCCTGGGGTGTATCGTAGTGCCTTTTTGACGCTCATAGAACACAACTATACACAGACACACACACACACACACACACACACATACACACACACACACGCAAGCACTGTCTTGCACACATATGCAGCACACCACACACAGTTGTGCATTATGTTTGCACACTTGTACACACACACACACTCCGAGACCCACACACATATACACAGTTGCACACAGTTGCATACATGCATGTGCTCGCATACATGCATACAGATGCACAGACACACACACAGACACAGACACACAGACACACACACACACACACACACACACACACACACACACACACACACACACACACACACACACTAATAAATAGAACATGGACATGGAATGACACACAGACACACACCCATTAGCCAAGAACATTTCCCTCTTCCCTCTTTGCGAGGGAGATCTGGGCCCAGAGTGCGTACATGTTTGCGAGCCAAGCGTGGCTTTTGAAGAGCGGCGTGGGCCCTGATTGCCTGTCTGCGGGACAGCTGGAGCTGAGCAGTGCTGGGGAGGAGCGCTGGAGGAAGGAGAGACTGAAGAGGGCTGGAGAGTAGGGTTGAAGACTCTGGAGCACAGTGGATAGTTTCCCGTTTGCACAGACATGACAAAAGCTGCTTCTTCTCAGTGAGAGGAGGGCCCCACCGGAGATGTCCCCCACTGGAGGTGTCTGCCAACCCTGCCCCCAGAGACTCAGCCTCTGCACACTGACCTCCACTTTCTCTCTTGTTCTTTTACTGTCCCTGTCTGTGTCTCTGCCTCTCTCACTCCCACTCTTTCACTCTCTCTCTTTGTCTCTTTATCTGTTTCTTTCTGTTCCCCTGGTGCACAAGAACATAGTCACACTTACTGAAGTATACACTCACTTTTCCTGTCTTTTACTGTCACAAATATATGCACACATACAGACACAGACACACACACACATACCCTTTCCCCTCCCCCTCCCCCTCTCCCTCCCCCTCCCTCTCCTCCATATCTGTCCGTTTCTGTCTTTCAGTCCTGGGGGAGGGAAGTGAGTCCAGCAGCTGCAGATATCAGATCCTGTGTCCCGCTGCTCCTCCGTGACCCAGACACAGTAAAGCAGCGCAGCCCCAGTGGTCCTCCCCTTTGTCAGCCCCCTATCTCCGGTAGCCCTGCCCGCCATCCATCCATCCCTCCATCCTTCCTTCCTTCCCTCCTTCCTTCCCTGCTCCACTCTTCTCTGCTACACTCCACCGGCCTGCTCCCCATTCACCACCACCAACACCACCAACACCACCACCACCGCCTCCCATTTTTTAGATTACCTACTAGGGATGCCAAACTACAGTTTTATTTATTTTGCCCCCCCCCCTCCTCCTTTCTCAATTTCCTACATTAGAGGAAATTAATTCACCACCCCGTCAAACACTGGCTGCCATATCGCCATTTGTTATCGTGACACCACAGGGGCAGACGGAGCTTCACTGCGGCATTACGGAGACAGGAGTTCGATTAAGGTTTTGTTTTTTTTTCTTTTAGTTCTGAGGCCAAACTAGTGACGGACTGCCAGCTCATGGATCACCAGTGGACCAGAGCTCCTCGTGGGCCCCAGACTGCCAGAGGCATCAGTGGCCTGACGCGTGTGTCTCTGGGACGTGATTCAGTAACACTCTAGCTTTGCCTCAGCTGACATTTGTAGCTGTAACTTCAGAGTTTTAAAACACTGGTGTGGCAAACCTACAAAAAAAATGACGACTAACTCTAGCCTTAACCCTGACGTTCACCCTAACCTTAACCCTAGTGATTATTCTATAAGGATGTCAAAACGTGGAACACTCAGTCTGTTTTTCTCTGGTGTGAAAGTAACGCTTTTAGAGGTGCATAAGAAAGCAACAATCGGCAGCTGCATTGAATGTTAAGAGCGACCTCCCCCCCTGTCCGTCTGCCTGATCCAATCTAGCATGTACCAATCAGCTGGGACAGGTGAGGGACAGGGGAGCAGGAGGACATGGCCATGTGCTTTAGGGGACGGGGAAAGAGTGACACACTGAGTCACTGAGGGGGAGAAAGAAAGAAAGAGCAAGAGAGAGAGAGCAAGAGAAGGAGAGAGAGAGAAAGAGAGAGGGGAAGAGAAAGAAGAAAAGATGGAGAGCAAAATGAACAGAAAGACAGAGTGGAGGAGAGGACTGAATAAGTCAGGGAAAAGAAAGAGAGAAAAACAGAGATAGACAGACAGACAGATAGACTAGCATTTACCCAAGCATTTAGCATTTACCCAGCATTTCGAGTGGAGGCTGCCGTCGGCCCAATCTGTTTCTGATCCATTTTAAAGGCGCTGGGCCGCCTCTTACGACCCCGCGTCTCTAGCGAGCGCGTTAAAGCCTGAGCAGAGTGCGTTAAATTTACGGCCCTGAGTAAGTGCCTTCTTCTGAACCTGTAAAAGGGCGATGACTCATTGGCGGTAATATCTAAAGTAAAGCATCCGCACCCGGCCGTGATGAATAAGAGCACTTTTTGCAATTATGCTCCGCTTTGAATGATGACATCAAACCATAAAAAAAGAGGCACGGCCACAAGACAGGCTGGAGGAGGAAGAGGAGGAGGAGGAGGAGGAAGAGGAGGAGGAGGAGGAATGACGTTGGCAGACGAAGACCTCAGAGGTCTCTACGGAGCGAGCCAGCAGGACTGCCTGGACACCATCTGATAAGCTGCCAACGAACAAGACGAACTGCTCTGGGCTGCTCCAGCCTATGACACATCACATATCTTAATCAGGCCTGCTGAAGACGACAACGTCTACATTAGCACAAGGGTCCTCAGGGAGGGGGGAAAAATACAGCGTGGGGTTAGGAGAAGGCTGCATTCTGTGGTAAGTCGTGATGAAGACCACAGCAAGATAAATGTTGAGGCGACAAAGTGTTCAAAGGCCACGCTCAAAGCATGCTTTCATGAGCTAAGCAGCACACAGAGGTTTCTTTTTTGAGCGTTAAACGTACGTGAGAAGTCACACACTTTTCTATCGGAGCACAGATATGATCTTTGGCTTTTTCCAACCAATTTCTTGATGTGATTTCATAGTCTGACAGAAATTCAATGGAGCCCAACGATTTACATTTGCCTTTCATCAAATATGCGTATCGATTTACGACCTTGACTTAGACTCAGGAGAGAGAAAGAGAGCGAGCGAGCGCGAGAGAGAGAGAGAGAGAGAGAGAGAGAGAGAGAGAGAGAGAGAGAGAGAGAGAGAGAGAGAAAGACTTATAGAGAGAAATACACACAAGCCACTTTCACACTCACATAGACACACACATAGTGATGTAATGATGGGTGGTCCAAAAGAAATGTTCTTTTTTCTTAAGGGAATTATCCAACTAACATCAATAGTATTCAGCATATGCATCGGATATTCGTTATCGTCAAGGCTATTATATGGCTGAATGCAGAGAGCAATTAAACCAATCTGTGCCTATCTCTCCTCAGAAGGGCCATTCATGCCTATGAGTGACACCAGCGTCAGAGACTCTTCAAATGCTCCACATTGACATCCTGACACCAGCCTGCCTCTGACGCTCGCCCGCCTGCAGAAGAAGCGAGGCGAAGAGAGAAAAAGAGAAAAGGCCACGAAAGAAAGAAGGAGAGAGAAGACAGAAGTGGAGGAAAAAAAAGAGGTGAAAATACCCAATCACGGGGCTCGTGTCATCAGATAATAGGCGTCTAATTGGGTCAGGTCTCTCATTTTACTTCACTTTGCCTTTTCCTGTGTGGGCTGTGCAAAGTCCATATATGGGTTTCAGATTATTTCTTTAGCTGGATTCTATTCAATGGAGCAAAAATAATAAAGACCCAGAGAAGAATACTGGTAATCTAAGCACCCTTCGAGATGACTGCTCTAATTGGTTCTCTGAGTGTGGACCATGACGAAGCACTCCTGTGCTTTTAATGGTGTTAGGGGAGTAATAACGTGGCCTGCTTTTGCAGTTACATTCACACATGTGAGTTGTGATGACACATCTAACACATTACACTCTGAAAACAGTGAATCCTATAGCGCAGGGTTTCATGTCGCTGTGATGACAGTGAGTCCTATGGTGCAGGGTTCTTCACACTCTCTCTTTCTCTGTCTTTCAATCTCTGTTTTTCTCGAATGCTCACACACTTACACGCGAGCACACACTCACACACACATCACACACACAGACGCAGACTGTGTCACGTCACACACACTGAAACAGTACACACACACATCTGCTCTTACACGCACACACACACATTAATATAGTACACAGACAGACAGACAGACACACACACACACACACACACACACACAGTAATACATTACACACACACACACACACACACACACACACACACACTCACACACACACACACACACACACACACACACACACACACACACACGCTTAGCTTTTTAAAGACACATTTGGAATTCAGCACCAAGCCATCTCTCTATTAACACGGTCACAGGCTGGGAAAAGCGGATTAATTGTCCTTTCTTGTGGGACGCCCACAAAACAAAAAGGGGGCTAATCAGAGACCCAGGGGTTGTGGGGGAAAGCGATACAGGGCTGTCAGGGCCGTTATCTCTGCCCAGCACTGGCTCCCCTCTCAGCTGTGGGCTGTGTCGCCACAATATGGTCAGGTCTGCTTTTCTTCAGAGACCCTTTTTCATCCTCGCAGGGACGGTTGTCCCTGGCAACCCGTCCACAAAAGAAACCAGGTCGAGCCCCTCCCACCGAGACCGGCCCCAGCCAATCGGAATGCAGCCCCCACCATCCCCCACCCACCCCCCCGATCACCCGCAGCGTGTGGAACCCCTATAGATCTCTGATAGATTTATTGTGGGGTTGACATGATACAGAGTGTATGAAAACACACACACACACACACACTCATGCGTATAAAACATGAAGGCACATTCACATACACACACACATTCACATATAAAACCACACAAACACACACACATACACTTCCACACACACATGCACACAGACGCACACACACACACCCATATGCACAAAGCATGCAGGCACATTCACATACAGACACAGTCACAGATAAAACCACACACACATATACACACAAACGCACACACACAGACACACACACACACACACAAAAGCAGGCTGCTCGCCTCCCTGACATAACAAGGACCCCGTGGAGAAACCTCAGCTGGCGTAATGAAGGGAGAGCTGCCAGACCGAGCTGGTTTGCGTCCGACTCTGGAGGGTGCACAAAAGGGGGCCTGTCTAATCCTCTGCCCGGAAAAGGGCCTGGGCCGCAGGAAAACCTCTTGAATGCATCCCTCTCCCTCTCCCTCCGCCTCCTTACCCCCTATCCCATCCACCCATCTCCACCCCCACCATCCCCCCACTCAAGCCCTTGTAAAGCCTGCAAACGCTTTCCCATACGGGGCCATACCAACAGCAGACAGACCCCAGACAGGCCAGAGAATCGGGAAAATAAATGCACAAAAAAAGAAAATGATAAATATATAAATAAAAGTGCACAGATATTTATGACCATTGACCAACCCCTTGGGGCCATGAGGGGGAAGCCATCACTCAGTCAGGCCTAAACGTAAGGTCGGTGTCAACATGTGTTTCTCAATGCACCCTGGTGCAGCCCATCACCGGAGGATATACTTTTTGGACGGATGGAGCCATTCTGCTGGCACAGGGGGGGCTGACTGTAGCCTTTTGGGCCTGGGGGGTGGGTCGGGGTGGGGGTGGTGGGTAGAGAGAGGTTCTGATTTTGACTGGGATGTCACATGGAATATGTGGAGCAGATGATGATGATGAGGGACCCCTCTCCCTCCCTCCCTCTCTCTCTCCCCCCCCGGAGGGTGGCTTTGCCGGGTAACCAGAGCCACACGTGAGCTCCAGGCGAGCGCTGCTGGAGGAGGCAGCAAATCAAGTGTGGTCACAGCCACAGCACAGCACAGCGCCCTGCAGGGACAGCTGCTCATGGGCTCACTCTGCTCCCACAGCACAGCACAGCACCTACATACATCCACAACTCACACAGGACAGAGAGAGGGAGAGAAAGAGGGAGGGAGGAAGAGACAGAGTCAGAGGAGAGAGCAAGAGAGACAGCGAGAAGAGTGAAAGAGAGGAAGGGAACAAGAGAGACAGAAAGACAGAGAGAAAGAGAGAGGAAGGAAAGAGTGAGACAGAGGCGAGAGAGAGAGAGGAAAGGAAAGAGAGAGACAGAGAGAGAGAGGAAGAGAAAGAGAAAGGCAGAGGAGAAAGGAAAAAGGATAGCTATGGGTGACAAGTCCTCAATTAAGAGCCAGGGTCAATGAGTCCTGCAGGAATGTGTCAACCCTCATCAGATTGGCCAGCATCTCAGATAAAGTACATCCTGCTCCTTGTTAGTGCAGCACCCCTTTGATTCTGCCAGAAGAGAAGGAGAGAGAGAGAGAGAGAGAAAGATGGAATGAAACAGAGAGAGAGAAAGAAAGACAGAACAAGAAACAGAGAGAAAGAGAGAGAAAGAGAAAGAGAGAAAGATGGAATGAGATAGAGAGAGAAAGAAAGACAGAGCAAGAAACAGAGAGAGAGAGAGAAAGAAAGACAGAGCAAGAAACAGAGAGAGAGAGAGAGAGAGAAAGCACTGCATGAACAATGAGCAATAAAAGGAGGATAACAGGGAGGGAGGAGTCCATTTTTCCTGAGCGAGAAGCAGGAACATCTGAAGTGCTTCAGGAGGAAGGCAGGCGGGCAGGCCTGGCCAGCGTTTTCCATGTTTTTCCATAAATGGATTTCAGACCCCATAGAGGAGACGGAGAGAGGGGGGGAAAAAAGAAGAGAGGGAAAAATATCTGCAATGTTGAGAACACAGTTCCTGTCTGCAGGGCCGTCCTTAGAGAGCGCGGGCAGAGGGGCTCCAGTGAGGTTTTGGTCAGCACTGTTATGCCGTCCGTGGCTCTGTGTGTGTGGTGTGTGTGTGTATGTACGTGTGTGGTGTGTGTGTGTGTGTGTGTGTGTGTGTGTGTGTGTGTGTGTGTACTGTATGTGTGTGTTTGCAAGTGTGGTGTGTGGTGTGTGTGGTGTGGTGTGAGTGTGTGAGAGAGAGAAAAACAGAGAGCGAGAGAGAGGGAGGGAGAGAGGGAGAGAGAGAGAGAAAGAGAGGGAGAGAAGCGGAGAGAGAGAGGGAGAGAAAGAGGGAGGGCCTGCCCTCTCTAACCCACTCTACCACCACCCACCCCCTCACTCTTCAACACACGACCTGCACACACACACACACACACACATACACACACACACACCACACACACACACACACACACACACAGCCCTTACCACTGCAGCCTCTCCTGACTCTCTGCCAAGAGCCACAGGAGAGAAAAAAAGCCCTGATCGCTCACACATGCATACACACACACACACACACATACACACACACACACACACACAGCTTTCTTCCTTCACCCAATGCCACTGTCTCGCAGCCACTTCAAACCCCTCAACCAAGCCCCCACCCCACCCAACCCCTCCCCTCACCCCACCCCACCCCACCCCTCACCCCACCCCACCCAACCCCTCACCCTCCATCGCCACCCCCCCCACCTGCACCTTAACCCCCCACCCCACCCAACCCCTCACCCACCATCGCCACCCCCACCTGCACCTTAACCCCCCACCCCACCTCCGCCCCACCTCCACGGATTAAATCATGGCCGACTCGGCCAAGCGTGGCCTCAGCAGCCACCTTAACAAATCACCATCTCTCCCGCGCCACCCCACCGAGCGCCGCGCCGCACTGAACAGCCATCATGGCCATGACTGCAGAGTGATGCAAGCATGAGTAACCCGCTCTCTCTCTCTCACTGCTGTCGAGCGCACAGAGTGTGCCGTGTGTGTGTGTGTGTGTGTGTGTGTGTGTGTGTGTGAGTGTGTGTGTGTGTGTGTGTGTGTGTGTGTGTGTGAGCGTGTGTGTGTGTGTGTGTGTGTGTGTGTGTGAGAGTGTGCCGTGAATTGTCACCGCCACCGCCGCACTCAAACCTATTCTTGGGACTAGTGACGTTCCTGGAGAGAGGAGAAGTGGAAAGAGAATGAAGAAAAAAAAAGGGAATGAAGGCGAAGAACAGAGTGATGTGATGTGATGTGGTGGTGAAGAGAGGAGGGGGGAAGAGAAACGAGTCAATGACAGAGAAAGAACAGAAAGGATGAGGAGGAGATGAGATTTCTTTGGTCACACTTTTCTTTGGATGGTGCTGTAGATGACGCTATAGATGACTGTCTGCAGATGCCGACACTATTTATAAACCATCTGCTTAAACTGTGGATTTTGTTTAATATGAGGTAGTTATGGTTAGAAATACAGATTTTGGTGATATAAGGTAGTTATGGTTAGGGATACAGTTTTATTAGGATGATAATTTAGTAAACAATATGAAACTGATGTTCAACTAACCATCTATAAAGTCTCTCTGGATGGACTATCCTAATAAAGTTCTCCTTTGGCTTCTCCTTTGCTGGTAGAAGGCAAGAAGACACAGGGGTGTGTGTGTGTGTGTGTGTGTGTGTGTGTGTGTGTGTGTGTGGTCTGCAGCAGGGCTGGGTGATGAATCATTCGCAAAATCGTGATGGTGATGAAATTCATGTCAATCAGGAAGATAAGCCTTGGGCATATTTAATTGATCCTCTGAAGCTAAAGTCATTGTTGACAAAAAAGGTTACAAATCAGTTGTCAGATGCGGGGTGATGATTTGTTCTTAGCCAAAGTGACATGGGGCAAAGAAAGATGGTATGTGAGATATGTCGGTGCTTTTAATGACAGGTTTCGGTCCTGATGTCCTCAAACTGTCAGTATCGGGCAACAAATCGTGATTAAAAACTGCTATCTGACGATATGGGAAAATGGATCGTGATCATGTTTTTTTTTGCCCTGTCACCCAGCCCTAGTCTGCAGAGTGTGGATGGCTGGGTAGTGCCTGTATGCAAATGACCCATGGGGACTAACGGGAGGGAGAGGCGTGACTGTGTGTGTGCAGCAGCAGCAGCAGCAGCAGCCCTGTTGGGTCCCCTGGGGCGGGCAGGACACTGTTTCAGCGCTATCTGCACTCACTCACATGGACACTATCAGCCTGGCCACATGCACACACACACTCACATACACACACATACATATGCTCACACACACCACCCAGCTACGCACACGGACACACACACACAGGGACATACACACACTTACACATACAGTACACACACACACACATGCGCACACACACACACACACACACACACACACACACACACACACACACACACACACACACACACACATATATATATACACACCACCACCACAAGCACTACAAACAAAAGGATTTAAACACTACCAGACTCTACCAGATAGACCTAAAACATTCAACAACAACAGATAGACACAGTATCACAGAACTACATATTCATATCATAAAGACACACACATATACACACACACACACACACACACACACACTGCACTACACTCTACACACCTGCAAAAAAAGACATCTTTACAAATAGCTAAAATATGCACATGGGTACGTGCAGCACTTGTACAATCAGGCTGGCGACATGTATGCTGTGTCCAGATAATCTATGTATGGATTCCCCATACTGTGACTGATTAGAGCTCCATGCCCCCGACCAGCACTGCGCTGAAGGGCACACAGCAGGGGTGTGTGTGTGGGTGTGTGTGTGTGTGTCTGTGTGTGTGTGTGGACATGTGTGTGTGTGTGTGTGTGTGTGTGTGTGTGTGTGTGTGTGTGGGTGTGCGTTTGTGTGTGTGTGTGTGCGCACGTGTGTGTGTGGGTGTGCGTTTGTGTGTGTGTGTGTGTGTGTGTGCGCGCATGCCTGCGTGCGTGTGTGAGTGTGTGTGTGTGTGTGTGTGTGAGCTAGTTAGGGGGGCTGAAGCAATCAATGTGCCACCAGGAAGGTCGGCATCACCACAGGGCTCGATATCTCACTTTAACTCTCACCACACACACACACATACACGCACACACACACACACACACACATCAGGCTAACACAATAGATTAGCTCCTCGATATATGCAATGCAACACCACAGCACACTCTCTCATGATTTAGAGACATTTACCCCCACAGACTAAAAGGCCCAATGCATACAAATGGGACACATTTGCAAACACATGGTGGCGATGGCAGCAGCTTGTTAGCACTGCTTGACCCAGCAAGTGTGATCAGTCACCAGAAAGGCATTCAGGCCCCGCTTGTGGTTCCGATGGATGGGAGGAGTAGTCTGGCAGCTTCAGCCACATGTATTTCCTAGTGATGGTGTCGGTATGTGTGTATGTGTGTGTGAGTGTGTGTGTGTGTGTGTGAGTGTGTTCGTCTGTGTGTGTGCGTATGTGTGTGTGTGTGTTTGTAAGTGTGTGGGCGTGTGTGGGCGTGTATGTCTGTGTTTGTGCCTGTCTGTGTGTGTGTGTGTGTGTGTGATGGGCGTGTGTGTCTGTGTTTGTGTCTGTGTTTGTGTGTGTGTGTGTGTGTGTGTGTGTGTGTGTGTGTGTGTGTGTGTGTGTGTGTGTGATGAGTGGTCGATACTTGCAGTGGGCAGGGCAAGTATCCCTCGCTGGCCTTTCACAGCCCCTCAGGGCTGGAAGTACAGTTCAAACATACAGTATGGATCGCTGCCTGACCATAGGAAACTGCCAATCCCACTGGCCCCACACCCCTCTACGGAGAGCCCCAGGGGCCAAACAACAACCAGCAGTGTGACATTAACACCCAGAGTAGAGTAGAGGAGTGAATAAACACAGCAGCTCCCACAAGCAGGAGTCATTATGAACTGTGTTTATCTCACGATACGTGACTATGTACCAATAGACTACCAGGTAATGAGAACCAAAGTGAGATTGTAGTCCCTGGGGAAATTGGCTTTTTACCTGCGCATAAAAAACAAGAAGCACTGCATGCCAAAGGGACCCCCCCCACAACACACACACACACACATACACACACACCACAAGCCCCCCCCCCCCCCCCCCCCCCCCCCATCTACCCTCACCCCCCTCTGGCATCGTATCACTTTCTGTGCCAACTAATCTCTACCTGCTCAGCTGATCAGGAAACTCTTGCACCCTGTTCCTAATGGTTTGTGAAATGGGCTGTCAGATAAACAAGCTGGAGCTCCTCGGCAGAAACAATCAGGAGCCTCTCTCTCCTCTCTCCACCGCCAGCGCGCCTCAGCCCTCCGCCCGGGAATCCCCACAGGAAGGCCGGCGCAGCATGGCGCGGTGCAGAGCGGAGCTGGAGCTGGCGTGCCTCTTAATCACCGCCTCACAATACTGTATCAAACCAGCGTTAACCCCGGATCAATGGTGGGCGTGCTCATAAATATTCCATATGCTAGAGAAAAAAGGGATGAAGGGAGCTCTGTTTTCCCCACTTTGCTGTGAGCCTTAAAAAACATATATATATATATATATAACAATCTAAGCACATCTGCTGTCTGCTAATGAAATGACAATTGTCACAGAACAGAACACATCAGCAGTTACAGATGAAACCAAATGGTTATGTTCATGGTTATGGCTAGCATTATGGCTATTAACATACTTTGATGCACAACTACTTGCAAAAACACTGAAGCCGCCCTCTGTCAAATATTCACTTTATAGATTAAAAGGCACTGAAATATTTTCGACTTTAAAAAAGGGCATAGGAATGCCAACGCATTTCTAATATTTTGTGTTGTGCCCTCAAAAGTAAACAAACATTATTTAAAAAAAGGAGAAATGCCAGATAAAGACAAAAAAAAAGATTTTCCACAAGTGGAGAAAGAGGCAGCAGCTTGCAGCCTCATTCAAATGGCAGTGTCCCTGGTCACAGGAGATAACAGCCCCACAGAATCAAATCCGACATCCCAGCGATGCCCCTCTCTCTTATCACCCTGAACCCACAGGAGCAGGCTTCCCAGCAGCCTGCCATCCGCTTGTGCTCCACACAAGCACCAAACACAACCCCCACCATGGAGGAGAAAGAAGATAAACGGAGACAGAAGGTAAGAAAACACAATGGAATAATCTAGCTGCTTCAAACTAGCCCTTTGACTAATAAACAGGCACCAGGAAGAGCAAGGAATAGTTGGATTTTTGTTTTGCCTTTTGTTTTCGTCTGGAGGTCTGTTTTCCAACAAACGACCCACTGGAGGAGTGTCTTTGGGGGGAGTCGCACAGTAGCATGCAGACGACAGACAGAGCAGAAAAGAGAAGAAAACAGAAGAGAAGAGAAGAAAACAGGAAAGAAAAGAAGAGAAGAGAAGAGCAGAGCAGAGAAGAGACAAGAAAAGAACAGGCGAAAAGAGAAGAGGCAAAAAGAGAAGAGAAGAGACGATAAGAAAACAAAAGAGAAGAGGAGAGACAAAAAGAAGAGAAGAGAAGAGAGGAAAAGAAGAGAAGAGAGAGAGGGGGCTTTTAATCTGTTTAAGTCATCTCCATAAATACCTGTCCTTCCTTCAGGGCTGAGCGGGGCTGCCTGCGTGCCACTTTGATGTCTCCATAAGCAGATGTTCGCCGGGGAGCCGAGCGAGTGCTACGAGCTGGCCCGAGTGATCCACAGGCAGGCAGGCAGCCACAGCAGGCAGGCACGCTCACTAAGTAATTATCCCCCAGCCAATCACTAACTCTTTCCATCATCATTACTCTCACCAGCGCATTGATAAGCAGACGTGTGTCAGGGCATGTGTGTGTGTGAGGGGGGAGGGTGGGTGGGTGGGGTGCGGGTGGATGTGCCAATTTACTGTAGGCTATGTGTGTGTGTGTGTGTGTGTGTGTGTGTGTTTGTGTGTGTGTGTTTGTGTGTAAAAGTGTTTGAGTATGTGTGTGTGCGTGCGTGTGCATGTGTGCGCTATGTGTGTGTGTGTGTGTGTGTGTGTGCGTATGTGCGCGTGTGTGCATGTGTGTGTGTGAGAGAAACAGAGAGAGAGAACATCAGATGCTACTATGTAATGATCGTGCTGCATAGATTTCTCATGTGTGTTCATAGATTTTCCTTCATCTCTATGTGATTGCATACAAATACTCTGTGTGTGTGTGTGTGTGTGTGTGTGTGTGTGTGTGTGTGTGTGTGTGTGTGTGTGTGTGTGTGTGTGTGTGTGTGCTTCCGTGTGTGTATGTGTGTGCATGACTTGTGTGTGTGTCAGGGGATCTTATTAGACTGGGGCCCATTCCCATCTAGCAAACAATGGGACGAACCCCTCTGTACTGTCAGGGTGAAGCAAGACTCCAAATGGACCATACATGAATAAGGCGGGCTCTGCAAGACAGTCAGTTCAAAGCACTAGTGCTGAATGCAGAAGGACTGATCAACATGACTACAACTGAACACAACAAGGCCACTGAGAATTCAGCAAAGGCACCGAGTCCAGGATGATCAGAGAGAGAGAGAAAAAGAGACAGAGTGAGTGAGCAAGAGAGAGAGAGAGAGAGAGAGAGAGAGAGAGAGACAGTATGTGACACAGGGAGGGTGGGAGAGAGGGAGAGAGAGAGAGGGAGAGAGAGAGGGAGAGAGAGAGGGAGAGAGAAAGAGAGGGAGAGAGCGAGATCTGGTAATAAGGGAGTGAGGTCATCGCCACAAGTGCATTAAAGCTAAGCTGCACTCAGAACCATTAACTGTTGGTGTTTTTCTGATGACATTTTGTGTTAATGCATGAGTGTGTCAGTCAGTGTGTGTGTGTGTGTGTGTGTGTGTGTACGTGTCAGTTTTTGTGTCCACGTGTACGTGTATGTGTTGTTTTTTCTAGTGACATTTTCAGTGCGTAAGTGCATGAGTATGTGTGTGTGTGTGTGTGTGTGTGTGTGTGTGTGTATGTGTGTGTGAGTGAGAGAGTGTGTGTGTTTGAGAGTGCGGGCAATAATGGCTTCTTTAGCGGATAAACAAAAAAAGCACATCAAATGGACCCACTGCATTCTCAGACACACACTCACACACACAGACACAACATACACACACACACACACACACACACACACACACACACACACACACACACACACACACACACACACACACACCACAAAGAACCCACACTGGTGGCTGATGTTTCACAACTCACACTCTCCCTCAAAGCAGCAGCAGCAGTGGAGCATTCAACATGGATGGATACACATCATTACTGTGTGCATTTACTGACAAGCACACACTTAACCACACACAGACACACACACAGACACACACACACACACACACACACACACACACACGCACACACACACACGCACACACACACAGACACACACACAGACACACACACACACACGCATGCATACACACATTTCTCAAGTCATCATGCCATCACACACACGTCTCCCAGAATGAAAACAAAATGCAGGGCTAATTGTGTATTAATCAGGGGCAGCTCAGATGATAAACAAGCAACAAGCAGCGCTATCTGTGTGTGCGTGCCATCAGTGTTGCTCTAACACACAGCCCCAGGCCTCCCAGGAAGCTGCTCAGGGAAAGAAAAAAACACTGCAGAATCACACATTCACGTGCGAAGACTTTTTGAGCATTTTTTTCGAGCTGGCCTTAGACAACCACACAACACACACATCAAGGGGCTGAGGAATTCAAGCGTCTTGCGTGTCTCTTCTGTCTCTCGTGAAAAAGGGCACATCTTAGAGAAGGGCTGAACTGAGCTGAGGAGTGCTTGGTGGGGATGAGAAAGAGGAGGAGGAGGAGGAGGAGGACATGGAGGAGGACAGGGAGGAGGAGAGGAGAGGAGAGGAGGAGCACACATGGTTTTCATTCATCAAAGGGCGAGCGCTCCCTTGTCCGTCTTCATCACGCCATCTCCAGATGTGCCATCATCATCATCTTCCCCCTTCCACCTCTGGCAAGCAACACCCCCCCTTCAACACCCTCCCCCCCTCCCCTCAACACCCATAACCCCCCACCCCACCCCCTTACCGCCCTTTCCCTTCTCTCCCTCCTCTCCCACCTCTCCCGCCCTCCTCTCCCTCCCTTTACTTTCTTGAAAAAAAATATATATATTTCCTCGGCCGAATCAAAGCCCTCCTGTAACCAATTTGTCGCAAGGACACAGGCAATATCAAATGTGTGTCAGAACACATCGCAGGAGATGTGTGTGTGTGTCGGGCAGATGAGACAAATTAGCTGAGCGCTCTCTGCAATGTCGCAAATATGAAATATCCGGACTTATTAGAGCCCTTTCAAAGGGGGGGGAGGCAAAGCAAAGCGCTCTAACAGACAGATGAGAAGCTGCCTAACTACAAACGGGCTGACGCTGGGGACTGCAGCACACTCCCTTTGCTGTGTGTGATGGAGAATTTGATAGCACAAAAAGCCTCTGAGAACTACAAGTAATGAATGGGGCTCTGGCTCAGTCCATAAACCCTATTCTTAGAGGATAAAGCAATGGCATAAAGACTCGCCCTGACCAAACCCGCTGTGAAGAAAAATCGTGTTTATAAAGCATGCAGGAAATATACAACAGAAATACGCTCTACAACAACAATAACAACAACAGCATCATCAGCCTGTGCTGTCAGGGAAAACAAAAACATGTTTCTTTTCTAAATAGCTGTTACAGTCTTTCCCTAAATGTTAAAACTCAGTTTCCGAAAACCTTACATCAGTTTCTCAAAACTGTAAACATAAACTCCAATTGTCCAAAAGCATTTCCCAAAACTTTTGAGTGTTGTTGCAAAATCGGACTATTGCCTGAAAACAATTTACAGTAACTTGTGCTCAAAATTAGACTTTGTCCTCAAAACAGAAATAACAGTCAAAATGAAATCATAATGAAGCAGTTAGTAAACACTACACTAGAAAACAAAAGGGAGGGGGTGTGGGGGATGGATGAGAATGTGATCTATAATGGTGGCTCTAATTTGAATAGAAATTACCACATCTTCCTTTTCCTATTCCTCTACCTCCTCTTCCTCTTCCTAGCCACCCCCCTCGCACTCTGACTCTCTGTCCTCTTTGTCTCTGATTGGCATCCACTTTCAAGCTGCAACCTTCAACAACCTGGTTGCTCTCTCAAGTGACTTCTATTGGTGGTGTCAGCTCATTTGAAATGAAGTGAAATCAATTCTGTCTGTTCTACTTTTTTGTGCTTACTGTAACTGACAGCATGTGTGCTTTATTTGTGATTAAATGTTGAGGAAAATGTTTACTATTTTGCATCACGTGTCTAATAATGCAAAATGTGTTTTCAGAAAGAGAATGTGATAAGAATGTGTTCAGAGTTTTGCAAAGAGGAGCCCTACTGTGTAAAAATTCGCTGAGGTATTGACAAAAGAGTGAGCAGTTCTGCAATTGAGTTCAAGCAATTGAAAGTTGTTCAGCCAGTAGCTTCTAGTGCTTTAACAATTGAGAAAAACGGTAAAAGGGGGAGAAAAAAAAATCTATTCCCCTCCACCACCCATGGAAAGATAATCTGTGCCCAGGAAAGAATGGGCTACAGATGTATGGATTTCACAGCAGGCAGACTGTCATGAGCGTTTTTTTTTTGTTTTTTTTTCGAAAGCTCCAGATTTCTGTGATTCTGATTAGTAGCGAAAAAAAAAAAGAAAGACAAGAGGAGACGGTTAAAATGACTAGCCGCAAATTCCCTCTTCTCATTATCCACTTTCAAGCCACTCCAAGCACAAAAGTGGCGAGGGCCAGAAGCAGGACCTCACTATAATCACACATTTTTACCACCACTGTGCCTAAAAGCCCAGGAGAGGGGCAGGGGGGCTGCAGAACAGCTCTGCTCACTGCTCACACTGGCTGTGTTAGAGAGAGAGAGAGAGAGAGAGAGAGAGAGAGAGAGAGAGAGAGAGACAAAGAGAGAGAGGAAGAGAGAGGGAGAGTGAGAGAGAGACAGGGAGAGAGAGAGACCGAGGGAGAGAAAAGATAGAGATAGAGACAGAGAGGGATAGAGAGAGAGGAAGAAAGACAGAGAGAGAGAGAGTGAGAAAGAGAGTGAGAAAGAGAGAGACAGAGAGAGAGGAAGAAAAAGAGAGACAGAGACAGAGAGAGAGAAAGAGAGAGCTAGAGATAGAGACAGAGAGAGAGAGGGAGAGAGAGAGAAAGACAGGCAGAGAGAGAGAGGAAGAGAGACAGAGAGCTTGGGAAACAGAAGCCATCTTCCCTGCGGGGCCCCTGACTGCATGCG
>CM059269.1:11252411-11254911 GCA_030347295.1 Setipinna tenuifilis
CCCATCACACACACACAGACAAACACACACACACACACACACACACACACAAATGCAAGGGTATGCAAACTGCTTCAGTTTCCCTCAAGTGGAAGCAGGAGTGAAGTATGAGAAGGCTTGCCCTTGAGAATATAAATGTATAAACACACACATTTCTCTCTCTTTCTTACACACACACAACACACACTGACACACACACACTAGAAAATACACAGACAAACAAATGCACAGACACACACACACACACTAGAAGATACACAGCCAAAGAAATTCACACACACGTACACACACACACATTCACACACACACACGTACACACACACACACACACACACACTCAAACACACACAAACACACACACATACATAGTAGCAGATACATAGGCACACTTATATAGACACACACACACACACACACACTGGCACAGCTGACTATAAGGATCAATGTACACTTGGCTGCAGATGAGGCACTGCACAGTGTGTGTGAAACCATTCATGGTAGCCATATGTGTGTGTGTGTCTGGGTGTTTGTGTATGTGTGTTTACAGTATCTAAATATATGGATTAGGTTTTAATTTAGTTGTGTCTGTGGGCACATGTGCATGAGACAGTGAGTCTGTGTGTGTGTTTGTGTGTGTGAGTGCCTATGTGTGTGTGTGTGTGTGTGTGTGTGTGTGTGTGTGTGTGTGTGTGTCTGTGTGTGTGTGTGTCTGTGTGTGTGTGTGTGTGTGTGCTGCAGCTGAGGCCTACAGCCACTCTCTTCAGAGCCGGCTGTCACACACACGCCACTTTTTTGAGCACTGCCATCACAAGTCACCAGCCAACTGCTGCTCAACCCCCCCCACACACACACACACACTCACACATACACACACACACACAGCCACAGAGCTACTCTTTCCGTGCCATCAGGCTCGTCATGTATGTGCCTATTAACATGGCTACTGACACTGGGCTCACATTACACCTCCACTTCGGCTCCTTCCAGCCTCTCACAAGCACTCGCTGACTGACATCGGTATGCACTCACAGACACACACACATGTGCGCGCGCGTGCACACACACACACACACATACACATATACGCGCGCACACATACACACACACACTCAAACACACATACACAGACACACACACACACACACACACACACATATATGCACACACACACACACACACACACACAGAGTCATACACACACACTGACTTCAAGCAGCGGCTGGCTCGCTATAAATAATGAATGCGCTCCCGCTGCGCGGTTGGTATGCAGAGAGTGTCACAAGCCACCTTCCTCCAGCGCCTCGGCTCCTTGTTGTGGGTCGCCCCTCCATGGCAGCCATGACACTCAGGGAGGGTGACACGGAGACAGAGAGTGGCACAGAGAGTGGCACAGAGAGCGGCACTCACAGTCAAGAGCAGCCAAAAGGCATTAGAGGCATGTGGAGGAGGAGAGGGGGGGACAGGAGAGGAGGGGATGAAAAGGAGAGGAGAGAGGAGAGAAGAGGAGAGGAGATGAGATGGTAGGAGAGGAGAGAAGAGGAGAGGAGAGGAGGGGAGAGAAGAGAAGAGAAGCGGAGAGGAGAGGAAAGGAGAGGAGAGGAGATATAGTAAGAGAAAAGAAAAGAGGAGAGGAGAGGAGGAGAGGAGAAGAGGAGAAGAGAGGTGAGGAGAGATGAAAAGAGGAGAGGAGGATGAGGGTGAGGAGGGTCAGGATGAGGATGAGGACGAGGAGGCTGAATGTGTCTCACTGGTAACACTTGCGCCATAAGTGACAAGCTCTTCACACCTTCGCTTCTGAAGCAAAGCAGTTTAGTCAGAGCCTTTCACACATGGAGACACACATGAAAACAAACACGCACATACTTTGACATAAACACAAACACACACATCCACATACATGTCCAATATCTAAACTCACACACACACAATGTGGAGAGACACACAAACACACACATATATACACACATGCTATACACTTCAGAGCCTATTCTCCCAAGCGCTGCTCTCCTCCATTACTGCGTGTGCCAGTCAGCGGGACCTCAGGAGTAATGAAGCCTGTGCAGCCGCCAATCAAGCAGCCACTCAAGGCCCCTTCCCCTTCACTCGTCCCTCCGCGTCGCCATGGCGACAAGCACCAGCCTCCACTTGACAGGCTGAGAGATGGAACTTGTCAAAAGCAGTTTTTTTTCCTGGAAGACGGGAGGAAAAATTCACTCGCCAGTGGAGGGATTTTTTTTCCTTATTTATTTATCTATCTTTGTTTTTTTTAGTGTGTGTGTGTGCATCTGTGAGATTTTGTGGTTAAAGGCTGAACGACTGGAGGTCGAGTGTCATAGAATGAAAGTACAGCGTTATGGTTTTGTTAACGAGCCTTTGTTGGGGTGGGGGGGCGTGGGGGGGGGGGGGGGCAGGGGGGCGGGATTTCCAAGAGATCTGGGAAAAAAATGAGGTGATGCACGAGTAATCGCCACAAGCTAGAAGGAATCATTAAAGGCAGACA
>CM059269.1:11257411-11264911 GCA_030347295.1 Setipinna tenuifilis
TATCCCGCAGTCTACAAATGAAAACATACAAGTACAAGTGTCATAATTGAAATAATATTTCAAGTGTCTCAAGACAGGCTTGTTTTTTTTTTCTTGTTAAAGCATCCGGCAAGAATAGATGAGTGAGGAGCTCGGAGCACATATGGCTTTCTCAGACTCCTGTGAGCACGGGGACGTGCACAGGCCACAAATATTGCATTCATATTGCGCTCGCTCACTCGCTCACTCACTCACTCTGGTGGGTCTGTGCTCTGTGTTCTGTTCCTTGATGGAAAGGAGCAGGACCTTCTGGTTGCCTGGCTGACTCATTTTCCACCAAATTGTTCGGTAATTAAAGGGCTCACCAGCCCAAGGCCCAGAACGACCCCAGACCAAGCACAATATGTGGGCATTCCACATCAGAGCAACAAATCTGATCCATGAAGCCTAGCAACAATGGCTCCCAACTCCACTAACACTCCCCCCCCCCCCCCACCACCACCACCACACCCCTCCTACCCATCTACCAACTCATAAATCATCTTCATATGCAGTGACACTACACAGGGCACACTTATTACCATGTCAGGGACAATTACAAGAGGATAAACAAACTCTGATTCGGAGAAGGCTTTTTGGGTTGTGTCAACAGCACAATCTGGGATCTGGGTGAGGTGTAATCAGATTGTACTTTTTTTTTTCCTCTTGCGAACAAAAGGAGCTGTTTGGCAGGCAAAAAGACTATGGAGCAGCAGAGTTACCAGCTGTGGCCCAGGCCTCATGTGGACACAATGGTGCGGACACTGAGACCGGCAGCGGAGGGGGGTCAGGGGTTGGTCACGTGACCGAAACAAGGGCCTGCCATTGGCTCTGTGCTAGCAGAGGCAGCAGCAGAGGGGGTGGGGGGGAAGTGGAGGAGAGAGGGGGCTGCTGGGATGCCTGGGCCTCCCTCACGCCCACGCTGACTTCTTACAATCACAAGCAGATGTGGCCTTGCCTGGCTCTGCAAACGCTTGCTCACCCTCTCATCCGTGGGGATGATCTTGTGGGGGGGTCGGGTGGGGGGGTTGGGGGGAGGGCAGGGGGGGTGGTAGTTGAGGTTGGTATTGGTATTTTGGCTCCAAAGCAGACATGACAGGAGGACCCCCTGCACACAAACCCTTCTCTCTTTCAGTCTCTCTCTCTCTGTCTCTCTCTCTCTGTCTCTCTTTCTCTCTGTCTCCCTCTCTTTCTGTCAAAAACACACTTGAGAGGGTCTCTTCACAGGCTGGCACACTTATGCTTCTGACAACAAGTATCCATTTCCAACCCAAAGCCACAGAGAGGCAGAGCATCAAAGTCCAACTCGACACAGCACAACTCAGAGTCATGCAGGCGGCCCAGCACCAGGTCCCAGAATACGGTTTTCATTTTTTGTTTTTTTTCCCTTTTCACATAAAACTGCAACAATGGCCCCACTAATGTGGTTAACCACAGGCTTCCCCTTTGAAGTGGGCACAGGCCACTGGACTGCCCTGCATGGCTGGGCTGCGCTGGGCTAGGCTGCGCTAGGCTGGCTGGAGCTGGGCACATGCCCACACATGGCTGCCACTCCTGCTCTTCTTGCTGCTTCTATTAGGGCAACCTGAGCTCCAGGTGGAGGGGGGGGAATCAGACACCCAACACTGCCTCTCCTTCCTCTGCCACATCAGGTGGGGGCAGGTGGTGGTGGTGATGGTGGTAGTTGAACAAAGCCACGCATGTATAACAGACACCCAGAGGTGGACAAATTGGATTGAGAAAGTAAGAGTCTTGATATACTGAATCTTCCTTCTGCCTGTACTCCTAACACAGGTGATTTCACTAATTAGCTTATCTACCTGGCTGATGGAGAGTTATGCTAATTGGGATTGGCTGGTTCAGTGCATCGGCTGGAACAAATATGTGGCAGGACTTTTACTTTCCGAACCCGGGATATCCGCCACTGCAGACACTCAAGACTGCGGGCTCTATTTTCACGATCATAAGCGCATTGTCTAAAGTCTGTCGCGCAAGTTGCTTTGGGGGCGTTCCCGACACAATTTGGTATTTTCACGGCGGAAAAAGCGAACATTGCGCCAGGCGCATCGTTCAAAAGGGTTGGGTTAAGTTACTTCATTAGTCATAGGTGTGTTTTGGGCGTAACATACAATTAACCAATGAGAATTTGTACTCTCATTCCCTTTAAGAGCCAGCGGGCGCATTGTCCATAACCTGTTGCTATTACGATGGCGGATTTACCCGGACGGGAGGAGCTTTTCGGTGGAGGAGACCGATCTGCTCGTGCGTGAAGTAAAAGCGCGTGAGTAGTTAATATTCGGGGATGGAAAGAATCCCCCCAAACCTCCGCGGGTCATAGAAGTATGGGAGGAAATATCTTCAATAATTGTGTCCTCCTTTGGCAAGAAGAGAACTTTCGAACAGTGCCCAAAGCGGCAACGTTAGAAGACGTGAAGCAAAAGCTTTAAACTCAAAGGAAACATCAAAAATAAAAGGTGGAGGTCCATCAAACCATTAGTCCACTAGTTTTCTTTTTGATGATTAGTCCATTTCATTTCTTACAACTTGCCACGCTGTTTATTAAATAAACTGCAGAGCATTGCAATCGCTGTTTATTTAAAAGACAAAAGAAACTGCAGAACATTGCTATAAACTGCAAAACATTGCTATACTCTTATTATTTGTGCCTGTTTGCTTATTAAAACATAAAAATACATGGCTATACAGGCTATACACGTTGCAACTTTTCTGCCAGTTCAGCTCGCCTCTCTGGGGCAGCAGCAGGTACATCGGGGTTCAACGCGCTGTGCGCCGAAAGCGGTACAATAACGTTAGAAGACGGGAAACAAAGCCTTAAACTCAAAGGAAACATCAGAAATAAACGGAAGGTATAGGTCCATCAAACCATTAGTCCACTAGTTTTCTTTTTGATGATTTGTTCATATTATTTCTTACAACTTGCCACGCTGTTTATTTAAAACGACAAAAGAAATCGTAAATAAACTGCAGAGCATTGCAATCGCTGTTTATTTAAAACGACAAAAGAAATTGTAAATAAACTGCAGAACATTGCTATAAACTGCACAGCATTGCTATATTCTCATTATTTGTGCATGTTTGCTTACTAAAACATACAAATACATAGGCCTAGCTATACAGGCTATACATGTTGCAACTTTTCTGCCAGTTCAGCTCGCCTCTCTGGCGCAACAGCAGGTACATCGGGGTTCAAAGCCTTGTGCGCCTCTAAAATAGCTTTTCAACAATGCGCCAGTGACGAAAAAGCACCTTTTCATTAATCAAAAGCGCAAATGGTTTATACGTCCTCATAATAGCATCTGGTGCGCTTTGCGCCAGACCACACCTCTTCTTTTCGCTGACCCGCCCGTCACGGCGCAATGTCATCTGCTATCTAGACAACGTGATTTTTTGCCTGAAAAAATGAACGTTGCGCTGGCACAGAATAGCAATGACAGCATGGGCATGTCGCGAATGCACAATGCGCCGCGGCAAAATAGGGCCCTGCCTCTTATTCCTCTGCCGCTTCAGGTGGGTGTGGGTGGTCACGGTGGTGGTGGTGGTGGTGGTAGTTGAACAGAGCCATGCACATCGATAAGACACCCAAGACTGCTTCTCATTCCCCTGCCGCTTCAGGTGGGTGTGGGTGGTCGCGGTGGTGCTGGTAGTAGATAAACACAGCCGCGCATGTATATCAGACACGTGGTGGTGGTGGTGGTGATGGTGGTGGTTGAGTAAGGGTGGAGGGAGGGGGAGGGAAATGCGAGCACGTAATTCATCACGGTGACTGATGCTCCGTGACAGGTGGGCTGCTTAGAGAGGAGAGGAGCTGGGAGGCTGCCGAGGCGATGAGGACCCAGATACGATACGATTGGGCGTAATCACCATTCAACACGGCCCCCCAATCACAGCCTCCCAAGGTGCTTTGTGGAAGCCCCATTTTTCATTGATGAATTATCAGTTAGTGGCAGTAACTCACAATCTGTGTGGGGAAGGGGATTGTGTGTGTGTATATACTGTATATGTGTGTGTGTGTGTGTGTGTGTGTGTGTGTGTGTGTGTGTGCGTGCGTGTGTGTGTGTGTGTGTGTGTGTGTGTGTGTGTGTGTGTGTGTGTGGTGGGGTAGGGTGGGGGGGTATAGAGTCATTAGGCTCCACTGGGCCTTGTTATTTGGGTCATGATTTGATATGCTGAGTGTGGCAGCGATAAATAAGGTAGTGTGTGCTAGGTAAATGTGCAGTAATCACTGGGAAGTGCTATCAGGAGGGGAGACTTGTGCTGCGTATCATATTTCAGTCCACTCAGCCAACACATGCACCCCCCTCTCCTTTCCAGTGTGCCTCTCCTGACATGCATCCTCTCTGGCCCGCATCTGCTTTCACACTGTAAGACACCCCTAGAGAAAGGTGAATGTGTGTGTGTGCATATGCGTGTATGTATTTGTCTGCATGTGTACATGTATGTGTGTTTGAATGTGAATGTGCATGTCTATGTGGGTGGGTGGGCGTTTCGATTTATATGTGTGTGCGTAACTGGATGTTTGTGTGTGTGTGTGTGCATTTGTGTGTGTGTGTGTGTGTGTGTGTGTGTGTGTGTGTGTGGGATCACTTGCGAATGACAAAATGTGTATCTGTCACTTTTTGTGTGTGTGGGTGTGTATCGGCAGAAGACAGAGAGGCAGATACATAAATGAGATTGTTGAATCAATCTTTGTGAAGACGCTTGAATGCTCATCTGTGGCACCTCATCATCAGCGGGGGATGTTGCCATAACGCCACCAAATGCCTCCGCACAGATGAGCCATTTGTCATAAGCACCTCGCCCAAGACCAAAACGAAGAGGAAGACGAAGACGAAGATGATGCCACTGGGGAGGAGGACAAACTATCTGTTGTGCCTGAGACTTGAGCAACTGCGGCAAAACAAAAGACACAAAAAACCCAGCTTCCTAAAAAACCTTTGTAAACAGTGTCAAAACCTGAGCTATCATCTTCCTTTTGTTCTGTCGGCCATTTCTTTGGGGAGCAGTAAAATAAAACGTCTGAAGAAAACTTTCTGTGAGAAGCAGCCGAAATAAACTAAAGGCCACCACAAAAACCTCTCACAGGACACAGTGAGGTCTGCTCATGAAAACTGTAAAAGCTTCAAAAAGGGGGTGGTGGGGGACAAGAGAGCTGGAGAAAAGGGGGACATCAACACCCTCTGAGCCAATGCTCCATTCAGGACACGAAGGAGAACATCTACAGACAGAACTGACGCCTTGTTGTCCGTGTGAATAGCTCCTAATAGCCATGACAGTCTGCCCTAGGAAACAGTCACTGCTGATGAAATAGGGGCAGCGACAGAAAGGGGGAATGAGGAAAAGTTAGAGAGAGAGAGAAAGAGAGAGAGACAGAGAGAGAAGGAGGGAGAGAGAGAGACAGAGAGAGAGAGAGACAGAGAGAGAAAGAGGGAGAGAGACAGAGAAAGAGAGAGAAACAGAGAGGAAAACAGTGAGGGAGAAAGGGGGAGAGAGAGACATAGACAGAGAAAAAGAGGGAGAGAGAGAGACAGAGAGTGAGGAGTTTTGGGAGTTTTGCATGTGACTTGAGCGCTGGCCCCCCCATCCAGTGACAGATAGATAGACGAGCATGTAATCCCCGTCCATCAGGAGGAGCAGAGGGAGCGTTTACGGCTCTAGGTGCTGGATTAATGAGCGCACACGGACGCCTCTCTGTGCCCCAGAGGAGTGTGTGAAAACTGCCCTCTGCCCCGCATTCCCTTCTCTCAGCTTTCTCTTCTCTCAGCTTTCTCTTTCTCTCCCTCTCTTCTTCCCTCTTTCTCTCTGTCTCTTGGTCACTTTCTCTTTCTCTCCCTCTCTTCCTCCTTCTGTCTCTCTCTGTCTGTCTCTCGGTCACTTTCTCCCTCTCCCTACCTCTCTATCTCTTTGTGTCTGTCTCTCTCTACCTCTATTCTTTATTCCTCCCTCTCCCTTTCTCTCTGTCTCTACCTTTATCCCTTCCTCACTCTCTGTCTCTGGCGCTCTCTCTCTACCTCTGTTCCTCCCTCTCCCTCTCTCTCTCTCTCTCTCTCTTTCTCTTTCAAGTGGAGCGGGTTTCCGTTGCCAGGCCTGGCGTGTTTCTACCTCTATTCTCTATTCCTTCTCACTCTCTGTCTCTACCTCTATTTCTTCCTCTCTGTCTCTCTCTCTCTGTTCTTCCCTCTCCCTCCCTGTCCCTCTTCCTCGCTCTCTCTCTCTCTTTTTCTCTTCCAAGTGGAGCGGGTTTCCGTTGTCAGGCCTGGCGTGGCCGTTTGTGCTGGCATTGCTAAAGGTGTACTTAATGGCCCAGCGGCAGACCTGTGTTCTCCGACTCCGACTCTGCACCGCTGTTGCCATGGATATGCCTCGTAAAAGACCAATCAGAAAGAGCCCTTACAAAACCATCTGGAACCAGGTTAACTGGAAGGTGCACTGTAAACACGCACTTCATTTAGACTCAGAAGCAAGTAAATATCTCATATAATAATACATTTATTGAGGGGAATTAAACACACACACACTTGACATTTCTATCTGCCCTTTACATGTGACAAGTTATAGATAGAGGAAAAACTGAACTATTAAGTGAGTTCTACTCTACTGAAGAACTGAACTGAATAAATCCACCGCAGACACTTGAGACTTTAGCTCGTGCGGTTGTGTGATGAACTACAGACATGGGCAAGGTGACTCACAGTGGCCCGTGCTCGGGAGCTATTTTGAGGGACAGGAAGCCTAGTGCACTGCTGCTTTGACTGGGAGCCCACACTCTCTCTCTGTTCCCCTTATCAACTCTCTCCGCTAACACGACACAACATCCTCCTGCCTTAGCCGCAGGACGACAAAGAAGTGGGACATGACAAAACCACTTTATACACACACAGATACAGGCACACACATACACGTGCATGTACACACACACACACACACGCGCGCGCCCATGCAGACACACACACAACCACAAATACATCCACACACACACACACACACACACACACACGCACGCCCATGCAGACACACACACAACCACAAATACAACCACACACACACACACACACACACACACACACACATACACCCACACACGTACGCGCGGCCGCATACATGTACACACACAGACACGCACACACACACACACACACACACACACACACATACTCTCACACACACACGAATAGCGAAAGTGCCGACCATCGTCACACCTCTCTCGTCTGCCGATGCTGATTCTCTCCTACACACAGCTAAGCTAAGCCCTCCTCTGTTGTTACTGAGAACATCAATTTCCTCCACAGCAGGCACTACCACAACAGTGTCTCAGCACACCCCCGATTGGAAGCATATTTCTTCATCACAGAGACAGGGGGGATTGGGAGCTGATAGAACAAGAGAGAGGAGGGAGGAAAGGAGAGAGACACAGACAGAGGGGGAGACAGAAAGAGAGAGAGGAGAGAGAGAGACAAACAGAGA
>CM059269.1:11272411-11384911 GCA_030347295.1 Setipinna tenuifilis
TATAGACTCTTTGAATTTTAAGGCACTGCATTCTATAGAAACGCTGCAATATACAAATACATTAAACACAGAACGCAGTTCAATACAAACAAATTGTTCTCCCCACATTCAGCTTTTTTTGGTTGGTTTGCAATATTTCACTGAATAAAATCGAAACACCACACCAAAGAGGTGCTCGTGCATTAAAATCACTTCACTCAGCCAGTTTAGCTACGGGGGCAAACAGCCACATACTAATAGTCCATTATGTACATAACACTTGGGAGCAACCAATAAATCCAACCGCTGTGCGTGTGACATCAGAGGATCCATTCATTTCTCCCGCACCTCATTTCCCTGTCTCCCGTGGAGTGTGGCGCGGCGCGGCATGGTGTGGCGGAGTGGGTGTGAGGCTGGAGTGGTGTTTACTTTAGGCCCGCTTGCTCTGAGGGCCACTGACCCCAGTGCCTGAGGACAGACAGACTGGGATGTTTTTGTGTGAAGAAAGGACTTCAATCAAAGCCACATGTTTCTATACCTCTCTTTCTCTCTTTTTCTTTGTCTCTCTCTCTCTCTCTTTCTCTATTTTTCTCTCTCTCTCTTTCTCCATGCCTAACCCTTTCTCCCTCTTTTTCGCTTTCTTTCTCTGCATCTCTCTCTCTGTTTCTCTATTTTTTTCTTTCTCTTCCTCCCTGCCTAACCCTTTCTCCCTCTTTTTCTCTTTCTTTCTCTGCTCCTCTCTCTCACACACTGTCTGTCTGTCTCCCTCTGCCTGTCTCTCTTTCTCCCTTTTCTCTTCTCTCTCTCTCGCACATTCACTCACTGTTTTCAACAGTCAAAGAGTGCAGATCGATGACACAGCGCGCTCCTGCCTCTCTCTGTCTGTCTGTGTTCTGCTGGCTCTCTGCTGCTTCCTCTCTAAGCATTCAGGAGTCTTCATCTGAGAACAGGAAACGAGGAGCGGCTTGATTACAAACACTGTAACAGCAGGAGAATGTGACAAAGAATTTGGCACACAGGGTAAGGTACACCCACAGCACTGTGGACTTAGACATGCACATGAACATGAGAGAACTGCCAATACAGAAAATGAAACCTTATACTCTCTCCCTCTCCCTCTCTCTCTGTCTCTCTCTCTCTCTGTCTCTCTCCAACACACGCACACACACGCACGCCCGCCCGCACACACACACACACACACACACACTAAAGACATATACACTTGGCTGGCTTGCATACTAGTCAGTGGGCAGTGGGCCTCTACACTTGTATTCTAAGACTAAGAACTGCACATACAGTACAATAGAAAGCACTTACATTATACAGCAGTACAACTATGTAGGCCACGATTCAATTGGAACCAGATTTACTGAAACACAGATGCTCACTCAGAGAATACTGTACAACACTTTTCATAAAAGCGGTTGCTAAGTGAGCTCCAGCCATGAGACTGATCTCTCTCTCTCTCTCTCTCTCTCTCGCTCTCTTTCTCTCTCTCTCTCTCTCTCTCTCTCTCTCTCTCTCGGCATGTCTGCCCAGCCTCGTTAGCAGCAGCCCTGGCTCTGGTTGATCCACCGATGGTATTCTCCTGAGCGAGGCAGGCCTGTACTGGCTGCCCCTCACACCTGCTTCATAAAGCCTTTGGCTGAAACACAGCGTAATTGGGCTTACGTGCCACTCTCTCTCTCTCTCTCTCTCTCTCTCTCTCTGAGTGGACTGCACCATGACCGAGGAACGCCATCGAGGAATGCTCATTGTGTCTCTCTGGCTTGTACCATTCACAAGCTTGTTTTTTGGAGCCATTTCCTCCATTGTGTGTGTGTGTGTGTGTGTACAGCTCACACAGCCCGTTGTGAGAGAGAGGATTTGCATCGGGCCACAACTAAACTAAACTACCCACACAGTAGCCAAAAAAAGGAGAATGGGCTTTGTTGCTAAGAAACATGAAGCTTTTGAATGCCGCCTCAGTGCAACAGCAAACAGCCGGAATGAGAGAGAGTGACATACAAAAAGGGAAAACAGAAAGTGTGAGAGAAAGAATGGGGGACAGGGGAAGAAAGACAGAGGGGGAGGGAGAGAGAGAGACAGAGAGACAGAGATGGAGAAGAAGCGATAAGCGCCTGGATCGACACCACAGACGAGCGGTGAGCTGGTGATAAGGGCCAGCTCGTGCTCATTACCAATGGCACCTAATCGGCCGCTATTGTGCCCAGTGTGGCCAAAGACAGTGATTGATGATGGCCGAACAAAGGACGGACACCAGGGCAGCGGAGATGAGGTGGAGATCAGGATCACTTAGCCATTCGGCAGAGTGGACACAATCAATGACTAGACAAAAGGCTCAGGACTCAGGATGAGGACTCAGGAGGAGTGGGCCACCCTTCCTCCCCTACCCCTACTCCTCCCCACCCTACCCCACCCTACCCTAACCCCTTCCCTTCACCTCGCCTCACCTCCCCTTAGGCCTCCACATCCCCTGCTCTCCTCCCTCGGCTGTTCCTCTTCTCCCAGGGGACTCTACTCTTGTCCAGCCTGCCTCTTCTCTTCTCTTCTCTTCTCCTCGTTATTGACTGCACAACTGCTGCTGATGGATTGAATTATTTTTTCCTCCTGACAGCCTAAATTAGCCTAATGTGTTTCCCTGTGTGTGTGTGTGTGTGTGTGTGTGTGTGTGTGTGTGTGTGTGTGTGTGTGTGTGTGTGAGTAGCCTGTGCCGGACAGCTGACCAATAAGAGAGCCTCTCACGCGTTAATGCTCCAGGGGCAGCTGCTTGTGCTCTTAGCTCCGCACCACACACACAGACACACAGACACGCAGTGCAGTGCAGAGAGGAGCCGCCATCCATCGACTGGGAAATCCAGTTAAAAGCATTAGGCTAGCGACCTGAGCAGGCGCCAAAACATGATTGCCGTCAGATCCATTAAACAAACAAAAACAGACGCGCGGTTTGGTTTATCCCTGATCTCATATGACGCAGATGTTCCATGCTCAATATTTAGAAATTCATCCAGGCAGGGTTTTTTTTTTTGTCCGAGTGTTATCTGTACAAATAAATGGGGGGGGGGGGGGGGCTGTTTGTGTTTGTGTTGTGTTTGTGTTGTGATGTTCTCCTATATGGCCCGCATTGTTAGCAGAGCTGTCAGCGGGGGCAGATGTGTGCAGTCTCCTGCGTGGCTCAGTTTGTTGTAACACAAGCAGAACTGCTGTCGCGACATATGGTTGCAGCTGCCCTCTCTCTCGCCCAGTGATCCTGCGCCCCGGGTGCTGTGTCTGAAAAACACACAGACGCACAGACGCACAGCTGACCGCGCGACGCCTGCTAGGTGAGCCGGCCCTCGAGGCCGTGCCAAGCAGCTCCTTGACCGTGTCCTTTGGCGCTAGCTTGACCCAAAGACCTCCACTGTCTGGGGATGCAAATCAGGCTGAACCCTTATTTACAACACACAGCACAAGTGCTCTGCTAATGTTTTCACCGGTAAACAAAGACAAGAGCTACTACCAGGGAGTGGTATAGATATATATAGAAACTGGGCCCTAAGAAAAACACTACTTGTCCCCCTAATAAGAAAACAATAAGAAAACATTTTACATCCTCTGAGGGCCCACTGCCATTGGAATCAGCCTAAATCAGCCAGGCTCTGCTAAAATCCACAGGTAAACAAAGGTTAGAACTACTACCAGAGACTGAATGACTGAATTTTGCACCCTGATAACAACACTGTTGCGGGGTCGATGGAATCAGCCTAATTCCAACCCTCCCCCTCCCCCACCCTCAAGGCTCCACTGACCAGCGCACACCTGGCTGTAGGCATCTGTCTGGGTGCCATGTGTTGCTTTTTTTTCAAGTGCATCTTTAATGGAGGGGAACCGAGACCTGGTGGAGTTGTAAAGTCTTGGTAATATAGGTGTCCCACAATGCCGGAGAGGCCATCCTTCACTGGAAGGGCAGGTTCCACTACTGGGAGGTCTGGGTTAGCTGTGAGGCACTCAACACGGGCCCAGGTCTATATTAATTCTCGCTAACAGCTCCAAGCTAATCAAACATCTCGAGCTGATGTGGCACTGGGGACACATCGGGGCGTGGGGGTTGTGAGGGATGGTTCAGAGGTCTTTATTTCTTTAACCCTGGCAGCCTGTGGCTCTAAAGCTTTCAGCACCACCAGCCCCCTGAGCCCCCTTGGCTACAGGATCCAGGCTGCAGCTGCCTCCAAAAAACTGTAGATTCTTTAGCGCTATCGGAAGGCCAATACACACATGCACACACACATACACACACACACACACACACAGACACACACACAGAGACACACACATGCACACGCACACCCACATACATACACACACAGAGACACAAATAGTTATTGACCTCCACACCAAAAAATCCTTTCCCCTCAATTCTCAATTTTCCATCAGCTTCCCCCTTCATCAACATCAGGCGTGAGGATGAAGCCAAAGGCTATGGACGGAGGCCGAAAGCTGAGCGACTCAAATTATCCTGAAGTGCACAAAGCCGAGAGGTAGCAACGATTCTGACACACTCACAGACCTGCTGGAGCCTGCACGTCCCTTTCGCAACAATCCCACTTGTGTTACGGCAGCCGAGTAAGTAAAGTAAGTAAGCCCTTTTTCCGAGTCTACGAGACCCCACCACCCTCTCTCCCCTCTCCCCAACTCTCCCCTTCGCACGTTGCAGACTATGCGCAACAGAGATCACCCGCCACATCCATCCGAAACAAATCCCCGGCATGGGAGAGAGACACGCGGGGAATTCTAAACGTCTTCCTCGGGTTACAGCCGGCGCTATCTGGCCTGCCTGCCTGCCTGTCATGGCCGCTCACTGACACTGACAGCCTCGCAGCCTCGCAGCCTCGCAGCCTCGAGACTCCCTCTGCACTTGCCCTCTGTGGCGCTGAAAGGCCGAGGTCGGCGGAAGGGGAAGCCTCCGAGCTGCTGCTTGATGTACGGTTATGCAGTTATGCATGAGGGGGTAAGGCAAGCCGGGGTGGAGATGCCAGGCTGCCAGCAGGCTGTTATAACATATGCATGTGGGGGGCAAAACAAGCCACCGGGAGCTGCTGGTGACCGCTGTCTGTCACGGGCTGACTGAGCCCGGGGAGGAAGGGGTTGAACCATCTCTTCCGATCCCGGATGGCGTTTTTTTTTTTTTTTAGCCCGCTTCAGGGATTTCGTCCGCCTGAGGACAACCCTCCGTGGGACGCTCTGGATCGGCCAGACTAAACAGCGGTTTATTGTGCACGCCACACTATGGTTTCTTACCAGGGCCAAGACGCCGTGTAAGGACTCCGGTCGCCATTAACAGGCAAAAAACGGCCTCACCGCAGGCCTACCAAAAGCAGCTCCAGTATGCTAAAAATGATTACTCTGGCACTTCGTGTCCCTGGGCTCGCTGCGGGACCAGGGCCTCGTTTGGCTGGGCCAAGATGGCTTAATGACGGGAGCTGGCTGCGCCGGACCCTGGAGGCTGGAGGAGGAGCACCGCACCAGTGCCTGCTCTTGCCCACGATGGCATGACTGGGCCAGGGCTTAACGGCTTGCCATGCCCGGGAAGGACAGGCATCAATTATCCAGCACAGTGTGGTCGCCCTGCCGCAGCCAGCTATATCACACGGCCGGATGTCGAGCGCTGCCACCACTTGACTATATAATCTCGGCTCTGCAGATCTGCCACATTCTGCGGAGGGAAAAATATCTTGCAAATGTCACATCAGGAATGAAATATGAGGATCGAAAAATGAAGGAACGAAAAAAAAAACTGCGCTAGCCTAGCCAACGTCTGTGTATGACTCAGAGTACTAGCTGTCTTGTTCTTCAGTAAAGACCAAAGGCTGAAAAAAATTAAGTGGTGCAGAAATTTATAGCACAGAGCAGAGAACAAATACTGTACAATAATTAATGTTGTACTGTGAAGGTCACCTGTACAGTTTCAATCACTTCAGTATGTGAACTTTAATCAAAAACTAGAGGTTCGAGGTTCTTGCAGTGGTGGGTGCCTCACTTTGTGCTCAGATTGTCAGTGCTTCAAAACAAACAACAGGAGTTGAAGGAGATTGTTTTTCCCCCTCCTCCATCCTCAAACCTGTACTCCACTCCAGCCCTCTCCTCATGAGTCATGAAGTCCAGCAGCAGACAGAAATCAATGGGCACTTCCTGTGTGAGCAAATCAGGAAGACACTTCACACCCTGGAGTGGCCTATGCCGCCACATGCCAGACAAAGAATGTGTGAGTGAGTGAGTGAGTGAGTGCGGGCATGTGTACATGCTTGTGTGCGTCCGTGTGTGTGTGTGTGTTTGTGCGTGTGTGTGTGTGCTTGTGCGTGTGTATGTGTGTGCGCATATGAATTTATGTGTGTGTATTTGTCTTTGTGCATGTGTGTGTGCATGCCTGTGTGAGTTTGGTAGTGTGTGCATGCCTATGTGTGTGTATGTGCATGTGTGCGTGTGTGTGTGTGTCTGTGTGTGTGTCTGTGTGTCTGTGTGTACTGTATGTGTGTGGGTGTGTGTGTGTCTCTGTGTGTATTGAGTTTCCCTCTCTGGATGTGACCCCTGCTGCCTGCCTCGGACTTCAAGCGTCTCTGTGTGGGTGTATAGACAGGTGAAAAATATCACCTCCCCCCCTACTCATCACCAACAGGAAGGCGGCCATGAAACGTGGCACATATGAGAGCCACATTTAGAATTACAGCTGTCTGCCCGCCACACAACTGATAACAGAGAGGCGCCCCTTGCCACCAATACATCTGACCAGTCATGTCTCACACCTAACAAAGTTCAGTCCAACTAGTGCTGCACAGCTCTCCACCATTGACTGTACAGCACAGTAGAGACAATGCTCGCAAACGTATGCAGGATTTGCTGACATACTGTACTGCTGACAAAAGAACCCTGCATACTGTTTCACACTCATACTTTCCCACACAGTGAGACGTGGAACGGCTCCATGGACAACAGTGGTGGTCTTGTGAGCGGAGAAGGGGGATCTGAGGAAGGGGGATCTGAGGCGGGGGGATCTGAGGCAGGGGGGGTGGTTGTGCAGCGTAAGCTTCCTCGTCTTCCTTCAGAAGACAGCCGAGGCAAGGAGAGGCGAGGCAAGCTGAGGCGAGGCGAGGCGAGGCGAGCGCTGAAAAGACAGCACCTAAGCGGCCAGTAATGGCAACAGCATTCTCACTCGAGCTCTTAGCGCCAGTAAAACAATGTCTGTTTCATTTCCTTCATCCAATTACCCTGCGCTGTGCATTCAGAGGAGGGAGAGAGAGAGAGAGAGAGAGAGAGAGAGAGAAGGAGAGAGAGAGAGAGAGTGAGAGAGAGAGAGAGAGAAGGAGAGAGAGAGAGAGGAGTCCATCAGATAAGGGCACCTAGGGAGGAATGCAAGGGAGAGGCTCAGGCTGAAAGGCTTCCAGCTAACACCATCACCCCACACGCACACACACACACACACACACACACACACACACACACACACACACACACACACACACATAGCCCCCCACCTCTATACCTCACCTAACCCCCCCCCTTGCTCCATCCTGTTTTCCTCCTTCCTGGCATTAGTAAGCGAGCTGTATGGGTGCTGTGCGGAGCCTTGAACCTGACTGAGAGTAATAAGCTGCGAGATACAAGCGGATGAGTACGAGGCCGCCGTGCGGGGCCTGACAGCTTTGCATAGCGGTTGACATTTTGCATAACGTCCCTAGAGAGCCAGAGAAATCCCATTAGGGTACACACACATATATCTATGGAAGCACACACACACACCTACGCACACACACACATACACACACACACACACACACACACACACATATATATGGAAGCACACACACACACATGCACACACGCGCACACACACACACACACACACACACACACACACACACACACACACACACACACATACACACACACACACCACACATGCACATACACACACAGACTCCTAAGCTGAATCTCATGGTTATCCTCCCTCACACACTGGGCACTTCAGCTCACAGCTGGCTCTGGAGCTGTGGAGGAGTATCCAGACATGGGGAGGGAAAACAAAACTATGCGCCTCTCTCTCTCACAGGCAGCATCATCCCCCCAAATTTAGCACGGGGTCCCCAGTGATTTACGCACACGTCACTTTCGCGAACGGACGGACATCCCCCCCTCACACCCCCACCCGCACCCCCATACAGGGGTCAGCTCCCTCCGCTCCTCTCGCTCCTCTCCCGGTCCCGTGATATCATCACGCGGCTCCTCGTCCGGACCGCTCTGGCCTGTCACGTCTGGCTGTATAAATGGCAGGAGGAAATGGCAGGTGGGAGCCCTGGGCCCAGCACTGGAGCTCAGCAGCAGCAGCTGCCATGCTAACCCCCCCTGACCTGCCTGGACTGGGCCATATCCGCTGGAGGCTCATTTTTCTTGGGGGGGTTGACGTGTATGGGTGAGAGTCCTGGTGAAAGGGGGGGTCCTCGCACGACAACATACTTCACGCCGACACCGACTGGGGGGGGGGGGGGGGGGGGGGGTCAGCAGGCCCGGGCCCATTAACTCGCTCACTGAGACCCATATAAAGAGCAGGCAGAGACTGAAAAACACTACATCTGGTTATTTCCACTGAAATACTGATTCATTATGTTTATGCGATATATATCAATATTCCTAAAGAACATAACTATTTCCACGAGCTCCCATTAGTGTTGTTAAATACAGCCAAGTGGCTAAGTGGTTGGAACACATGAATGTCTGTCTGTCTGTGGCTGACGTAAGCCAAATTAATGACATTTCAGACATCTGTATTTGTTTATGAGAATGAACTGTGCAGATGAGCCGTGACACATGGAATACATTTTGCCCATCTCACATCCATTTTTCCCACAGCGACATGACATTTGTGCAACACCGTCTGCATGATTCCACGCATGGCGGAGACGTGTCTCCTCAACCTCAAAATAGAAGAGGCGCGAATAGACTGAATGCAGATCATTGTGAGCAAGATACCTCATGGTGGAGGAAGCAAACAAAAAGAGGGGAAAAAAAAGAGAAAAACTAGAATTCCAGACCTCGAAAAGCCGCAGTCCCTACCCTTCCATTTCTGCCTGGCTCTGACAGCTTCACTTAACCGAGGAAGTGCGAAGACTGAAGTGTGTTGCGAGTGGTGACGGAGATGAACTTTTGCTTAACTATACTAAGCTGTGGGCATCAGAGTTTGCGTGTTTCCACTGGTGAGACCAGTTATAGGGAGCTGGGTGAGTGTTAACGAGACCACTCCAAACATGGCATACTCCAAAAGCCAAAAAACCCCCAATTGAAGCAGAGCTGTTTCACCCACAGATGTACTGCCAACATTGGACGCCATTAGCAGTCAGTGTCTGTGGAGCACTTTTATGGCTCATCATCGGGGGCTGTGGAGAGACATCACTGGGCACAAAATAACTGCTCGCTTTCCAAATTTAGACTGCTCAGGACAAGTATGAGGTCACAATTCAAGCATATCATCCATTAGGAGAAACCGGAGAAGATCTCTGACATTCACTGGCTTGAACAGAAAAAAAAGCAAACTAAAAAGAAAAAAATTGCATATAGCACAAAAACACACTACCTCCTCGCCAACATCCACTTCTATGCTAATCTTCCCTAAAATCTTGGCCCCACTGGACACGAGACAACTACACACTGAAGCGCCTGCCTGCCCGACACATCCTGCACTTATCCTGTCACACTGTTGACCATAACAGAGCTGGCCAGGAGGGGGGGTTGGGGGGGTGGAGGGTAGCGGGGTGAGGGGGGGGTTGCAGAGAGCGAGCCCAGTGTCCAGTGACGGGCGAGTGGCCCAGCTGGAAAGACAGCTGGAGGCAAAGGCCAAGCAATATAAAAGAGGACAGAGATACAGTACAGAGACACAGTACAGAGAGGGTCCCCGCGCTATGACCTCACTGCTCTCAGCTGCCTCAGAGACACAGCTCACAGCTTCAGGGCAAAGGGGGATGAGCAGAAGGTCCAGGAGAAGTGTGAAGAAGAGAACAGAGAAAAGTCAAGGAAAAGAAGGGGAGAGAAGATAAGAGAAGGGAAGAGAAGAAAACAGAACAGAAGAGAACAGAAGCGAAGAGAGGAAATGAAAGAGACAAGAGAAGACACTACAAGAGAAGAGAAGAGCAAAAGAAAGAAGAAAACAGAAAAAAATAGAAAATAAAGGTGAAGAAAATAGAAGAGATAATAACAAAGCAGAACACAAGAGGAGAGAGCCACCTATCCTTGTCATGGATCACTATATGCTATGTGTGTCAAGAATCATGGGTAACGTCAACTGATGCATGTTGTGACAGAGGGGAACACATTAAATCAGACACTTTTATTGGGCATGGCTTGGTCTGCTCTGTCACCTGAAACACATAAAAGACTTGGTGCTTTACACCTTGGCTAGCCACGCAAACATGGTGATTTCACCTTCTGGAGCAGTAAACTTTGTCTCTGAACGCTTGTTCAAGCCCCTTTACACACCTGCTGATTATATAAACATAAATTACAAACACACAATAAACTGCATCTGACTCTCACACACACACACACACGCAATCTTATCCTGTGATGTGAACGTTAAAATGGGAATGGACAAAGCTGTAGTGCACAATGCTACAACGACTGCACACTCCTGCACACATATTGCTACCAAATGGAGTTTATGGGATTTTTGTGCATGTGGTTTTCTATGCATATTGGAGCGCTGAGCCTTATGACCAATGAGAACAGACCACCAGGGAATGCTCCTCTTGACTGTCAAGCTGCACAGACACCGCCGACCCCCAAACACCACCACCACCACCACCAGTCTTCTCTTGCCTTCATCTCATAAAGTTCCTGCAAGGAAAGTGGGAAAGGGGGCAGTTGTTGAGGGATGGTTGTTGCCCCTTTCAAACAGCAAGAGCTGACCAATTACCTCTCCCCGTCTCTCCCCGCTGTTTTCAAGGAACGCCGCCTCTTGCGGCTCCCCTTGGCTGTGATCTATTAGTCTGATACCTGCCGTGAAATATTAGAGCTCTGGTCCATCAGAGGCTCCCCTCAGCATAGGAATCCCAGGAATCAAAGCCGCTAATGGGGTTCCACGGGACACCAGTGGTGGCGGCAGCGGGGGCGGCGGTGGAGGTGGGGGTGGGAGGCCCTCCACTAGAGCTGGCCCGAGGCCCTGCGTAGCCACATCTCACTGGGGCTCAATGAAAATTCCATCGTTTCATCAGTATCCCATTCGGGAGGCAGGCTTGCTACTATTTCACATCAGCTTTCCAGCAACCCTCCACCCCGACCTCCCCGGCCCCCCCGGCCCTGATTCCCCCCTATTCCCCCTCCACTACCCCAGACCTCTCGCCGCCCCCAGTGGCATCCAGGGGTCATTCCAGCGAGACATCTGGCTGCAATAGCATGAGCCTGAGGCATGCTGGGAAAAGGTTTCTCCAGCCCAGAGTGACTAATTTCATCATCCAAGCCGTTCTGATGAAATAGATGACATCTGCAACCCTAAGGATTTCCATAAATGCACACACAAACCATTGAAGGCTGGCCAGCGGCCGACAGAGGCCTCGTAAGTCACACAAAGAGCCCTGGCATCATGGCATCTCCGCTGAGTCAGTGCTACCTGGCACCTCCTGCACTTCTCTGCGTAATTGTCCAGGTGTTTTTTTTTTTTTTTGAGCTGTCAACACAGATGTAGCAACACTGTCTCCTTTCCCCCACTTTCTTTTTATATTTCACCAAAAAAGTGTGTGTTTGTGCCTCCTATCTAACCTACTTTAATGGTCATCTTCTCAAGTGTACCACATAAATACCTTTAGTATACAAATAGTATCAGCAAAAAAATAGTACACAAGGGGGATCTTAAAATGGTGTTGTTTCTAAATGCGATCTCATTTGGATGCAAACTGCCAAGAGCAAGAGTCCAGGCAATCGTGTGAGGCACGGTGATTAAGCTCACTGCTTGCTGCTCAGGGTTGTAACTAACCAGCTATTTTTGGGAGCATTCCCTCTGAGTTCACATAGCGTACATTTTTGGGTAATTGACTTAGAGTGCGAAACTTCATCCATTGTTTCCACGGCCGTAACAATGTTCCCCTTTTCCCCCCGCGCTTAACTAAGGCACTGTACACATGCTGTGGTTAATAAATCAAATAAGGCAGCTGTTTATGGAGGACACACCTTAGCAGTCGGGACCCAAAGTAAACAGCTTAACGAAACTGTACACTCAAACGCTAAGGGAGCCAGCAGAGGAAATACATAAACACAGGCGAGTTGTGCACAAAACCTGTAAGGTTTCGTCAGCATCCACAGCCATGAGGCAAACAAGCAACCGCACAGTCAGAGGACTGGTATTTTCTTGAGGTTAAGCAGCTCGTGCTCTTTGTCTCTTTCTCACTCTCTTGCTCTCCCCCTCTCAGAATCGCTCTCCCCCTCTCAGAATCGCTCTCTCCCTCTCTGTATCCCTCTCCCCCTCTCTGCCTCTCTCTGTCTTTGTCTCTCTGTCTCTGTCTCTCTCTTTGATAGTGCCCACATACTGTATGTTGAAATCATATCGCATTACTAAGTGCATTATTTAAAAATACCCTCATGTATCACCTTTGTTAAGACAGTTTGGATGATAAAGGTATCCTTTTGCACAAAATGCATTAACCCTTTCTGCTTTCAACAGACCACCCCTTGGTATTGTCCAGATTTCTGCATCCTTAGCATCCATGTCTTGGTACTTGTGTGGTGCCATCAATATATGTGTGTGACTGTGACTGTGACTGTGCGTTCCCCTGATAGAGGGAACTAATTCCATTAACCCTACACCCAGTGGCCCTGCTTCCCCTTTCTGCTGGCATCTGGCCCGCGCCGACTGCCTGCCTGCCTGCCTGCCTGCCTGCCTGCCTGCCTGCCTTGGCTGAATGATGTCACACCGCGCTGGCCTTCTGCATCCTGACTCAGCATTCGCCACCTAGGTAGGGCCCAGAGGCACCAAGGGAATGGACAAGGAGGAGGAGGAGGAGGGGGAAAACACACACACACACACACACACACACACACACACACACACACACACACACACACACACACACACACACACTGTTTGGTAGCGTGGAAGCAACGGCAGATCATTTTAATGCCGTCTGTTGCTTTGGCTTATGAGCAGGGCATTAGCAAAATGGAGACGGATCTGAAGTGAAAGTGACTGCGCCAGTGACGGCGTGAGGTGAATATCAATGGCAGGCACAGCCGGCAGCCGGGACGGAGCTCGTCGTCTTGGTCCTGTAAATCCATCTGAGACAGCAACAATCAATCCACCCCACCTCACCTCACCCCACCCCTCCCCACAAACCCAACCCCAATCCCTCCTATTTTTGGCCAGGGCCCAAATCTTTGCTCATCTCACCCATTCTGCTCAACCCTTTACAAGGATTCATGGCTGGAAATCGCTGAATCCAAACAAGAGGCGCATTCAGCAGGTGGGGAAAAAAAAGCCAGGGCATGGTTGTGTGAGTGTGTGTGTACTGTATGTGTCTGTGTGAGAGTGCCTGTGTGTGTGTGTGTCTGTGTGTGTGTGTGTGTGTGTGTGTGTGTGTGTGTGTGCATGCAGGCTAAAAATACCGTGGAAATGCTGGAAAAATCACATTCGCTCCTCAACCCTACACCGAACATCTGTGGTGGAGAAAATCTACTCTGGAAATGAACCCCCCATTCCAGTAGTCAACCCTGTGCAGACAGCCAAGAGGTTTCAGAGTACAGTAAGTCGACTGCACACAGAAGAAGATAATGCATAGTCTGTCCATGGCACTGCCTTCTGCTTGGTTTTCAGTGGAAGAAAACAGACCCAGTCTCCCACAGAGATGCTGGTTCTACCATCAAAATGGATCCCTCAAGGAAAACTCATTAAAACTGAATTGAGCTAATGGACTCAACCCTGGTCCAAGACCCTTGCTAATACTGTGCGTGATGCCTACAGGCCTATACTGTCAGTGTTCATTCTTTAATAAGACAGTCAAATTACGGGTCATGTCAGCAACAATAGCCTCGCCAAAAAAAGTCTGGCACAAGCAGTCGTGTTCATTTTATATCAAGACAGGGAGAGAGACGACTAAGCGTATCTTCGAGTCGTAAAACTGTGTTTTACAGTGCCATCTAAACAAAGGCAGTTAAGAAGACTTACCTAAATGAGTTAGGCTACCACTGTTTAGCCTGAGAGGCCTGCCTCCATCCATGGCTGTGGCACAACTCTGGGCGCATGGGCCTCCAAGTTAATCTCACCTAAAAACAGCAGCCGTGAGGGCCAAGAGAACCACTTCCTGCACACAGTGGGGACTCTTGTGGTGTTGCTGGCCATGAGCTACACAATTGCAGAGGGCTAATTCTGAATCTAAGCAGGTGTTAAATGGCATTTGATTGAAATACCCTTAACTCAGTGGCTAAAGGTTAGGCAATAGGGGCGGTCAGGGGAAAAATGTTAAAGATTGATAGCATGTGTTATTTTTTTGTACTAAAGGCTGGAAATGTTTAGAGTTGAGGCTACTCATTCCTGCCACCCCCTCCTCCTCAGCCTAGCGTGTGATGTGTCATACATAATGAATACAGTACATTTCTCCACGCACCAGTAGGCTAACACGTAAAAGATCATGACCTTTACTACCAACCAAACACCCCTTGTACAGTGGTGAACACCTTACTGTAAGCACCCAGACTAATAAGTGCAGGTATCTCAGAAACACTTCAAGTCTGGACAGCCATGACAATAACATGGAGTGGAATACCAATTAGAACATTTAATGATCGCCCACTGACAGAAGAGGATAGTAATGATAGTAATGTAATGCAATGAATCAGAACGTAATGTAATTATCTCAGGGGATTAATGAGCCTTCTCCAAGAGGGCCATAACATATTGAGAACACACCCCCTACAGCGCATAAATACTCTCGGCAAAAGGGTTTCAAACTGTGTGCCCTGAAAGGCTGCGGTGCTGTGCTACTGAGACTAGGCTAATGAGACTGCCTTCTCCCATCCTAAAGGCCATTAGTAAACTTTTCCTCTTTGTTCTATTAATAAGGGCTACAAAGACACCCCTTTGCGAGGAGGGTCTGTTTAGTCGATCTTTGGCCCAATAGCGCAGAACGCTTTTCCTTGCGTGCTGCTGCACCCACATCCACAGTGACGATGCATAAATGACGACATGGAGACCAAGCATATGAGAAAATGAGCTTTAATTGCTAGTGACATCTGTTTTTGCACACACACTCAGCAAAAAAAAAAAAAAGCTTGAGCATGCCGTGTCTCAAAAAAGGCCTTTGATTCATATTCATAGACCACTGTAAAAGCCATAAGCGAAGTTATGACAATCCGTTATTTCCTTCCAATCAAAGACGGAGTGGGGTTGCATTGGAGTGGAGTTGGGAGGGAGGGGGGGGGGTTGAGGAGGAAAAATTTCAATTGACCAACCACTCTGCCAAGACAATGCGTGGCTTCTTGCAATGTGCAGCCAGACGACACAGACACCATGGGCTCATCTGAGGCTAACGACTGGCACAGCTCTGTTTGTGGTGAAGTAAATGGGATTGCTTTCTTTATCGCCTCTATGAGAAGGCAGGGGTGGAGGGGTGGGGGAGAGGGAAAGAGAGAGGGAGAGAGAGAGTAAGAGAGAGAGAGAGAAGAAGGAGGGCAGGAGAGAGAGGGAAGGAGGGCAGGAGAGAGAGGGAAGGAGGGAAGAATGGCAAAAGAGAGGAAGAAAGAGAGAAAGAGAGAGAGGAAGGAGGGTGGTAGAGATAGGAAAGGAGGGAGGGATGGCAAAAGAGAGGAAGAGAGAGAGAGAGAGAGAGAGAGGGAGAGAGAGAGGGAGAGGAGAAGTGTTTAGGGTCTGTGGTAGAGTGGCGCTTTCCAAGCATCCAGGGCAAACATGCCTTGCCGGCACAACCACCCAAACCGCCTGTGCAACACCCGCAAGGCTCCTCAGAGGCGCAAGATTCTCTTCCTCTCTCCTTCTCTCTCTCTCCCTCCCTCCCTCCCTCTCTCCCTCCCTCCTTCTATCTCTCTCCTTCTCTCTCTGGCCGTCCCTCTCTCTCTCCCTCCCTCCCTCTCTCTCCCTCCCTCCTTTTCACTGTCTTTGCCCAAGCCAAAATGGAGGGTGACAAAACCTCTGCTATTATGACGCGCTTAAACGCACATACTTGCAAACATAACGCCTCTTGACCTCCCTGAAATAAAGTCCATGCTATGGAAAAACTCACTGCTCCACACCTCACTGGCTATGCGGGTCCTTCTCACACTGCCGTATAATTCACCACTCCCGAGGGCAACCGGAGATTCCTGGGTGCTAGGGACAGAGAGCAGTAAAATACACCACATTCGCCGCATTCTGGAAGAAGGATATTTCCATGTTTTACGGTGTGCTATGTGTGTGTATGACCCTGACACAGAGAACGAACGAGAGCCGCTCTATGAGATCCTCCATTGTTTACAGCTGGTCTGTTGGGCTGTGATGGAGTATGTAGGCTGGACACAGTATGCACTGTGGTGAACAGGCGCACCCAATAAATACAGAAGCTTAGAGTGAGATATACAACAGCAACTAGCAGTACATCAGCCTGCTTGTTTGGGCTACTGTTGCTATGCAAACACATCAGTATAAGGGCTATGGCAGGTAGAGTTTGGCCAAATATCTGTGCATTGCCATGCAAAGAGTAACGTTTGACTGTGAATCAAACATGAACTGCAGTCCTATTAATCTTCTTTGAATATGAACTGAGATCTACAGTGGTTGAAGGCACAGCTGTACAGCTTCTCAGCTGCTGTCAATGACTGTAGGCTGTCGGTTGAAATGGGAATAGCAACAGGGGGTCCAGGCAACAGTGCTGCCATCCTACATTTATTTGATTCAAAGCACACTAATGCATGTGCGCAATACTAATGCCTAGCAGCTTGGTTGTTCTCTTGTGTGAATGCTTGCGAGATAAGACCCTAATGGTCGCATTGTATTCCAAAATGTTTCGGTCAAATCTTAGCAAAGAAAACAAACAGCTTGCACTTTGGGCCAGGCTTTAATTTGTAACACCCACAGGCAGAATCCAAGAGTTGAGCCCATGCTGAAAGCTGGGTCTGGAAACTCTTTGATCCTTTTAACTCTGCTGATCAGCCTCGGAGGGATTCTGACTCTGCCTCTTTTTTCCTCTCCTCTTTTTTCCTTCCTCTTCTTCGTCTTCTTCTTCGTCTTCGTGTTTTTTTAATGGTACGGCTAGTTTATACTGGCAGTGCAGCTGCAGCGCTCTGGTGCCAACTCTCCCAGTGTGTTCATTAGTCCGGCAGCTGTGTTATACGCCGGGAGAAGTCGACCATTACAGCGCGCTCTCGCCGTAGCATTAAACACAGCAATCAGCCCCGCTCCACTCGCTCTTTCTCTCGCTCGCTCCGGCCTTTAAAAAAACTGCACATTGTTGCTGGATAACACGCTATTCACACATCTGATTCACATGATCGCCACCCCTAACCTCGCTCTGTATGCTGAGGCAGGGAGGTACCACCCTTAACCTCGCTCTGTATGCTGAGGCAGGGAGGTACAGAGAGAGAGAAAAAACGTTACGCGATGTGTGTGTGTGTGCGTGTGTTTGCACTTGTGTGTGTGCACGCGCATATGTGTGTGTGTGTGCACATGCATGTGTGCTTGTGTGTATATGTGTGTGTGTGTGCGTGTACGTGTACATGTACGTGTACGTGTACGTGTGTGTGTGTGTGTGGAGAGAGAAAGTCAGCAAGTGAGTGAGAGAAAAGAATGAGTGAAAGTGTGTGCACGCACGTGTGTGTGTGTGTGTGTGTATGTGTGTGTGTGTGTGTGTGTGTGTGTGTGTGTGGATGGGGGGCTGCTCCTGAGAGCCAGAGACTACACTCAGACCTACAGCACATCCATCTCAGCCCAAATTAAGACGCTGTCTTCCCCTCGGCCAGCTTCTACTGGCACAGCGGCCGGCAGTGGGCCCACCGTCTCTGAGTGCACATTTTCCTTGCCGGGCAGAGCCCCCACAACCTTTTTCTCATGGCTTCGATGAACAGGTCTCTCTTCCAGACGGAATGGCTTTCCCAGATGTTCCTAGTAATCTCTAATATATTGGTATTACAGCTCCAGTGTGCTGAACTTGGCAGCGGGGATTGCAGGGGTCCTACTGTAATCCCTGAGTGTGTGTAACTCGACCCTGCAGACATACACCTAGCGATATTATTAAATCCCACCTCAAACACATCCCAGAGTTTTATAGTGCCCTTACGAGGAGCACACGTCATGCAAAAGCATGCGGCAACACATAACTCAACCTGCTAAACAGCACCTGGATGGGTTATTTAAAGGGACTCATTAAGGACAGTCCCTCCGCTTTGAAGTCACTCGGCGAGCCTTGTCATTCACAGAGTTGGACCCATATTGGGGTTGTCGTCAGAGGCATCCCTTTTGTGGAAGGAGCAGCCGAAGTGGGCTCTCTGCACAAACATCCTGAAATAAGGCCGATCAAAACGCACTGCTGTGGGAGAGTGGGAACAGGCCGACAACAACAGCAAACAAAGCTAAATCTACACCAGACATGCGGAGCGGAGCTGTTTGTGTGAGTGTGTGTGTGTGTGTGTGTGTGTGTGGGCGTGTGTGTGTCTGTCTGTGTGTGTGTGTGCGTGTGTGTGTGGGTGTGTGTGTGTCTGTCTGTCTGTGTGTGTGCGTGTGTGTGTGTGTGGGCATGTGTGTGTGTGTCTGTGTGTGTGTGTGTGCGTGTGTGTGTGGGTGTGTGTGTGCGCGCGCAGAGTCCACTCAAATACGGGGCTGTTTATATATGCAGTGTGGTGTTGAGAGCCATGCCAGGAGAATTCTGTCCTCGGCTCATGTTAGTAAAACACAGCTCAGACCCCGCTGAGAAACTCGCATATCAATGAGCCCCCAATCTACCCATCCACCACTCTTGCCGGCTTTTCAGCGCCCAAACCCCCCCTTTGGAGACCAGTGCTGGGCTCTGCATTTCTGTACCGCCCCCACCCACCCCCACCCCTTCATACACACACACACACACACATACCTTCTCCAGGCACCGCACAAACACACATTCGTGCCGAGGTTGTTTTACATTAAACACACAGCTGGGGTCAGCGGAGAGAGGTCGCCGCCATTAATAATGGCCGCAGTCTGCTGGGCTTTCATCGTAGTCATGTTTCAAAACGGTCAGGCCTTGAGGAGTCGTCAGCCAGCCAGGCTCCGGCCAGGCCAAGAAACACAGGGCCCAGTTGTGGAGAAGTCCAGCCCGCCTTACACGCTGAGTGGCCTACTGCAGCCCGCAGCTGAGACGGAAAAGTTACTCAAAAGCCAAGCGTGTTTGCTGTGCAAGGGAGAGAGCAAGAGAGAGAGAGAAAGATGGAGTGACAGAGAGAGAGAGTGAGAGAGAGAGACAGTAAGAGTGAGAGAGAGAGAGAGTGAGAGGGAGACAGTAAGAGTGAGAGAGAGAGAGAGCGAGAGACAGAGAGCGCTAGTCGTAAATCTCTGAAACGTCATAGCACTGCCGACAGAGAGGGGGAAAAAAGGCAATCACGTACAGTAAGCAATCACATAAAGGGAATTTCAGGGCCTGGAATTTCAGGGTGATGAACGTGCCATTCCGCCTTTTTCCATGACTGAAATGATCCTCGCTATTTGTCTGGAAAAAGGCACAAGGTAATCCATAGGTTTAGGACCAACGTCAACATAACAAGAATGGCCCTCAGATTACGCACACAAACGTATTAAGTCAGGCAGCGCGTTCCACAAATCCCATGAGTAAGTGCGTTTATATTCGCCCAACATGGAGAAAAAGGCGCAGAGAAATGAGCCCAGAACAGAGCACAGACGCCTCTCTGCGCGTTGGTGTACTTTCCACGCTCCGTTGCGCTCCCCTCTCTGGTCCCAGCCCCTGCCTCTGAGCTGGGTGAAATATCGTGCTTCGAAAAGCATTAGACAAGCAGCTTTCCTTCCTTCGACAGTGTCTGTCTCTTCCCCCGTGTTTGGCTTAGGCCAGGGCTTTTTCTGGCCATGTTGACACCGGACCAATCTTGCGGCCAGGGTGCTGAACACAGCACCCTCCGGCCTGCAGAGCTGGGCTTTCTAACTTGCCATTTGCGAATACAGCCCTGGGTATCGCATCTCTCGCTTGTTTATTTTTATGGTCTTAGGATTTCACCCAGCAATCTGGGCGCAAAAAGCTGCCCCTGTTTTGTTCTATGTCTATGCGTCACAACGGATCATATGCGTCATGACATTTTTTTGGACATACCATGGAGAACTACATGGAGAAAAAAAGAATACTACTTCACATAAAATCTGGAAGATGGAAAGCTTATAGAGGAAAAAATATAGAAATATAAATATTTAAACAAATACATAAATAACCAAAAAAGGCACATCTTGGCAAACGTAAGTGGAGGGGGAATCTGAGGTTCAGAATTCTGATTGATGACATGCCTTGTGACTAAAAAAACCTGCTGGACAATGCCTGAAACATGGAAAACAAAAGAATCAGTCTCTCCATTTCCCAGCAGCCTCTGAGGCGTTCTGGTCAGATTGACTCCAGTGTTCAGGCCTGTCTCTCTCTCAGACAGAGCGGAGGAATCCAGGGATCCAGTTGACAGGCCGGAGCGGTGGATTAAGTATTCATGAGCACTCTCCTGTTCCCATCTCATGTGACCTTGTGCCAGCCAGCCTCTGAGTCACTGCCGCTACTGCCCCGCAGAGAGCTGTGGCAGGGGGGAGGGAAGGCACTCGATGGGCCGCCCAGAAAAAGGACCCGACCCAGGATGCCTCTCTCTCTCTCTTTCGCCCTCTCTTTCTCTCTCTCCCTCTTTCCCGGTCTCTCTCTGCCCCTTTCTGTCTTCTGTCTCTCTCTCTCTCTCTCTTGCCCTCTCTTTCTCTCTCTCCCTCTTTCCCGGTCTCTCTCTGCCCCTTTCTGTCTTCTGTCTCTCTCTCTCTCTCGCCCTCTCTTTCTCTCTCTCCCTCTTTCCCGGTTCTCTCTCCACATGTCTCTGCCCCTTTCTGTCTTTCTTTCTCTCTTTCTTTCTCTCAGTCTCCCAGAATGCTCCCCTTTCTCTCTCTCTCTCTCTGTCTATCTCTCACTCCTGCTCTTTCTTCCTGATGGAAAATATTGAAAGTGGAGCCTCATAAGCTGCCACTGAAACCATTTCGACATCCATTTTCATTTCCTCCCCTCCGCATCATGGCTACTATGCCCCCTGGCCACTGCCAGGAAGGAAGGCATGGAGCTCAAGGAGACGCTTCTCTCCTCGGAAACCCGACCCACCACCGCCGCTCTTCTCCTCCACCCCGGGAGCATGAGCGTGATCACGCCCCGAGCCCCCCTCTGCCCGAGCTCCGGGTCTCTGCACCGCAACAACCATGTCACCACGGGCAGCCCTGCGAGTGAGTGATAGCTACAGACCTCCCAGCCCTCCCCCTGGGACCCGGTGACAAATCCACAACAAAGCCATCAAGCCTGGAAAAACCCGTGAAAGCGAGCTCCCATCCCACCAGTCCCTGGCCATCCCTGGAGGACCCCCCAGAGGAATCGATGTCGATGGGAAGGTGGTGTAATCTATGCACTGATATGTGTGTGTGTGTGTGTGTGTGTGTGTGTGTGTGTGTGTGTGTGTGTGTGTGGGTGGGTGGGTGGGGCAATGCAGGCCAGCGTGGGTGGGTGGGTGGACGTTGATGGGGGGGGGGGGGGGGGGGAGCCTTACCAGGCTGTCACTTGGGAGCCGTCCTCGCCTAGCCTATCATCCTCACATTAATGCATCCACTGGCTAATTGGACTTTCCCAGAAGGCCGCTGCAGTGCTTGACCCCTCCGTAATTAGTTTACCACCGAAGCCCGACTGCAAGCCAAAGAGCCCTGGCTGTTACATCACATTTGCGCTCCATTGACAGCCTATATGTCAAATGAAGAATCTTTCGGTGGAAATCAATGCTTGTTGTTACTACAGAAAAGACACAGGAAGCACAAAAGATACAAAGATAGTAGTCAAATTGCTTCCAAACAAACACGGACACATGAAAACATCTAACGTTTTATAATATGTATGTGATAATGACCAATTCAGAAAAAAATAAATGTGAAATATCTTTTGACCTCCTCAGTTGCAGTAAAGAAGGTGTTGTTGATTCAAGAGAGATATCACAAGAGAAAATGGCGTGCTGTTATTACCGTACTGGACTTCCTTGGTTTACAACAGGAGAGGATTTTTTCCATCACCAATCATTGGGAGGACTTGCTACATTAACTCTGGTGAGGAAAAAGGGGGAGAGAAACCCCCCAAGGATTTTATGGAAATGTGTAATAGGGTCTATCCATTTAAGATGAACACTTGATACATGGGTGGAGAGGGAAAGAAGGTGTCCTGGTTGAATTGCTATATATTTTTTTATTGTGACTCACATTCAGCTGGTCCATGAGTAAAGGTCTCAGGGTTTGTTTTGAAAGGTCAGGCACAAAGGTGCACTATATAACCATGGTATTTCTCACCACGCACAACACAGAAAATATCCCAAGTGAGACAGAGAAAAGATGTCAGGGGATGTTTATCCGCTACAACTCACAAAATACTTACTGTGTGAACAGAAGCTGAGAATCTGAGGTGAAAAACACGTTAACGAAACAAATTCTGGACATCACGTGACAAAATAGAGGCGTGAAAAGAAAAGCGCTTGTCCATCACACCCTTATCAAAAATAAACACAGATGCATTGCTCTGGGGGGGAACGGGTCCCCTCAATTTGTCTAAAAGCCTCGTTTTTTTTTCTTTTTTTTAAAAGGAATGGATCAGTTAATAAGATCTGACTCCATTAGCCTCCTGGGCCAGCCTCTCCATTCACTCAGCCTCCCGTGGCATATGGTTACACACACACCACAGTCCGAGTGGGCTGCTCTCTAAGGCAACTGGGGTTGGGGCGTGTGTGTGTGCAGGGGGGGTGGCTCCCCATTTTCCACAGCCCTCCCAGTGCACTCTCTCTCTCTCTCTCTCTCTTTCTCTCTCTCTCGCTCTCTCTCACTCACTCACTCACTCTCTCCGTCCACGTCAGATCATGACTCAATAATCCCCACAAATCTTGTCTCACTCTCCCTATTACCCTGGTGGTTTTACGTCGGGCCAATTAACCATCTGCCAGGCCCCTTCCCTGCACTATGGCGTGGCACAGGCACACACATGGCTAGCATGCTGGCTGCTGGTTGGCCTGCCTGGAGACAGTGGGAGGGAGTACAGAGAGAAAGACGGGGTGAAAGAAAGAGGCAGAAGAGGCAGAAAGAAAGAGGCAGAGAGAGAGAGAAAGACAGAGACTATAGGAGAATAAGGAGGACCCAGCACCAAGCTCATTGTTACAGCTGACAGCGGGGCATCAAACCACATTGTGCTCCTCCCTCTAACCCCCCCACCCCCACCCCGCCTGCTTCCGATCAAGCATGGAGAGGATCCGCCATTTATGAATGTCCTAAGTGGGACCATGAGGAGGAGGAGGAGGAGGAGGAGGAGGTGGTGGAGGTGGAGAAGAAGGAGGAGAAGGAGGAGAAGGAGGAGGAGACCCCCATTCTAAGGCTGGAAGAAAGCCAAGGTCTCTCTCACAGTGGCGCTAAGCTGAGCTTGCAGCTAAAAAGGCATGAATGAATTTATCCATTAGCACTCAAGTCCCCCTCTCAGACACAGAGAGCCTATCAGCCTATTAACCTTACAGGAGAAGTGTGCTGGCCCAGTTAGTGCAGTTTAGTGCACATTCAAATGAGACTCTATGCAAAAAACCCACAAGGAGCAGATTTTTTTATGTGATTGTTAAATGTAGTTTTTTTTTTTTTAAAAAAAGGAGACCTCACAAGGGAATGGCTGACTTGCATCATGCATCTGCTTAAATACCTCACTTGACACCAGGGACCCAATTACCCCGAGGCGTTCATGTAGGCATTCATTAAAGAAGGAAGTCATGTGACCACGTGTGCAGCAGGCTCTGGGGTCATGGTGTCGTATGCGGAGCCGAAACGCACAGCTGAGCTTTCTATAATGAAAAAAAAAAACAGCATCTTGTCTTTGTCTTTCTTTGGTCCCATTTTGGTCCCATTTTGTTTTGTCAGCCTCTTTCAATTTCTTTCTCTCTCTCTCTATCTCTCTATGTCACAAACACAAACACACACACACACACAAACAAACACAGACACACACACACAAACACACACACACAAAATATCTATCTTTTTCCTTCTTTCTGTTTATTTCTGACTCTCTGACTTCAGAGTGGTTAGGTAAGGGTAAGTCACACAATGCCTGTAGGTCTGCCCACAGCCCTTCTGGCAGTGCACTCAAAGAGATAAACAGAGAGAGAGAGAGACAGAGAGAGAGAGAGAGAGAGGGAGAGAGAGAGAGCAGTCTGTCCTATCATATACTGAAGAGGAAAATTAAGGTCCTGGGGGCACAGGGGTCAACCAACTGCCCGCACCCCCACAAACCCCCCCACACACACACACACCCACCACCACACACACCCCCACACACACAGATTTCAGACGCCTCTGTCACCACACTCTAAAGCACTCAAAGTCTGTGGCACCAGCCCACTCGCAGCAGTTTAATTATGAATGAGCCCATCACCGCACAATCCCCACGACTGAGAGGCACAATGGCGCATGTGTTTCACCATCAGAAAAGACCTACAAAAAGGCTAAAGATGCTTGTGACAACTTCACCAGGGCTACATTATTTAGCAAGTTAATCAGTCTGACGTATGCCCCTCTCTCTCTGTCAGATACACAGTAAAGCGGATGGGATAGGGGTGGGGTTTGGGGCGGGGTGGGTGGTGTGGTGGTTAGATAGATAGAAATAGCCAGCTGAAATCCGGATGGTGTATGTTGCACTCAGTGAAAGCTCAGTCCGTCCTGATGGCTGAGAGGCTGGATGGAGATGGAGATATTGATCCAGCGGGTGGGCTCTGCCAATCTCCGGGCCCTTTATTACCTGAGGCGATGATGGGGCCCAGGCATCACTAAAATGCAGCTTGTTAAAAAACATTAGAGCAGACCAGGCCAAATTGCTTTTCCGCGTAATTGCTCTGGCTCATACTTAACTTACATCCCTCAGAACAAGGCAGCAACATACAAAATGGACAATTTTATTTCCAGGGTTTCACTGATTACTTTGTTTGTGTAAAAAGCCAGCGCAGGCAGGCAGGCAGGACCTGTATCCCTGCACAGAGAGGCAAACCACAGGGCCTGGGTTCACAAAGCAGGGCTAAGTGAAAGTTTGCATTGGAGGCTAATCTAGCTCAAAGCTGTGAATAGGCAGAGCCAGCACAGAGCCGGCTGGGGGGCTCTGGACCTAAACCCACTTTAAGGTTCATTCAGGGCAGCCCAGCCGTTGGGATTAGACTGCTGCTCGCTCAGCCACATAATGTCTTTCTCCACCCAGGCAAAACACCCATGGATGCCCACTTTGGTGGAGGGGTGAGGGGCTGAGGGGGCTTGGCTAGTACTGAGGGACACCAGGGGCTGGTGTAGGTGGGGATTGGAAGGATAGGGGTGGGAGTGAGGGCGCTTCCCTCCCATCCCCAAACGCATAGGCCCAAAATCTGCCACAGCGGGTCAGGCCCGGCCACGGCGCGTCGACAACGCCAGATGCGAGCAGATGTCCTCGTCTCCACCGCACCGTGGCGTGGCGGCAAAGTCACGCTCCTTCAGCACTGGCCCTGGCCCGAGAGCGGCCATCTGTGACTCATTTCACTTTGGTCAGGCAACCAGCACAGGACAGAGAGCGGGCAGCACCAGCAGTGCTCCGGGTCTCAAGACAGGCCCTGACACAAAAGGCCGCCTGTGTGTGGTGTGTGTGTGTGTGTGTGTCTGTGTGTCTGTGTTTCTCTCTCTCCCTGCTCTTCTCCAAGCTCTCGGCCCACTTCGCTGTTCCGCATATGCCTCCAAACCACAGATGTAGCCCCCCCACCGCTCCCCCTCCGTGCTCACTGCTGCAACCGGTGCCAATCGGCACTCAAACAGAAACCCGTTTCCAGCCAAAGACTTGTTTGCACAAAGATAGGGCTCTTTAGTATAGAGAGTCACTGCCCAGCCAGCAAACCCCCCAAACCCCTCCCCACCCACCAACCACCGATCCCCCAAGACACGATATATCCTGACACTGTCATTTCAGCATGACCCTAAAATGTAATGGAGGGGTCGTAAACACCAACAGACAGAGGGAGAAGAGAGAGGGAAAAAAAGAAAGGAGGCAGTGGAGGTGGTGGTGGAGGACAGCATGACTTCCTCTATCAGCACTTTCCCTCAGGATCAGGTTGTAAAAGTGCACTGATATTTTGACTGGCAATGAAAACTGCTGAAGGTTGGGCCTGAGGAACAGGGGACTTGAAGCCGGGGGTTGGGGGGGGGGGGGGGGGGGGGGTATGTGTGTGTGTGTTGTGTGTGTGTGTGTTGTGGGGGGGGTGTCAAGGCAGGCGGTTGTGAGTGCCAGGGTGTGTTCTCAATCACACACTCACACACTTTGAGCGCCTAATACACAGGCACTGTGGCACCAGTGCCCTATAGCATCCTTACCTACAGAGGCATCACAGGAGTGTTTGTATCATATGTTAATGTGTTGCTCTAGGAAGGCTGATTGTGAGGATACATTCATTCACATCAGATAGCAGTCTTTGTATCGGTCCTTCACAAGTTGCTTATAGAGTGTATGCACAGGCTATCCATACCCGTGGGGTTCGATATGTATTCAGAGCCAAACCCATTCAAATTTGAAAATAACCAGACATCAAGTGAAGGTGCCAGGCGTTGCAAGGAATATAAATTACTATTTGATAACCATAACCTGTCAAAAGCAGTTACATTCATGAACTACTGTAAAAGTGGTATAGTCACACTGACAGGGTCCTTAGAAGCCCACACAAATACAATTTGTTAGATGAAAACACCCTTACACACTAAGGATACTAAGGTCGTGTAGGAGGGGAATGTCCATAGTGGGACTTGATTGTTCTCACACATTTCTAAATTGGCATCACTGTTTGTGAGGCCCAAGGTAGCCATAACCTCAGACCAATTATAGTCCTTTCCCCGAAGTTATATGTCTGGGATAAGGGGAATGAGACGCACCAAATGTATGTGGTCTCAAGCATAGCCTTTCTGTCGTGCACACAAGGCTGGATCGCTTACTTAGACACATGATGTCATTTTAATAATCTATGGCTATTATATTTCGACGCCAAAGAACCGTATGCTTTAAATAAACTTTTGTTTTTTTTTCAGGACTTTAGACTCTATAAGCGTTTTGAGTAGAAATCCCTGTGACAAGGCGCAACTGTCAAACAAAAGCGATGTGCTACCCAGCATAAGGATGAATAAGGGGTCACGGAGAAAGCTGGTAGACCTTGTCTCAAAGCTAAGCTGCAGCCGAAGATGAAGAAAATATGGAAATGGGCTTTGCAATGTCCACTTCAGCTGGTCCATTCTACAGCCTATCTATCGGTTTACTTTAGTACACCCTTACTATGCATTTATACGTTTGCGCTCACAGCAAGTACTCTTAGAAGGCTCTTAGTTCCAATCTCTCAGTTTATCCACTAAAGTGGCATGACCTAAACACAAAGTATTATGGTCTGAAATCCGCTCATTAAAAGCTGTAATTGTTTTTTGCCTAGTTGCCATCCTACCTGTTTTGAAGAAAGCATCCGTATCAGAGTCATTCGGTCCCTCCTCGGCAGCTTCTGCGGAATTCATCTTTTTTCCTTGAGGTTCACAGAACTGATCAGTGAAAGCAATATATCCAGTGAATAGTGTTAAAGCTGAAAAAGACCATCAGTGCACGGGCATCTCCATGTTCTTGAGTTCTTGGTCGCGACTGTTCCGTTCCTCAGTCCTGGCTCTGCCTCTTCTGCTGCCCCTACAATGAACAGCACCGTGTTTCGGTCTATTGTTTCGAATACAGCCTTCCTCAGCAAGCTCCGGCGCCACAATAGGACCCTCGGCGCATGTGACACAGAAGATGCCGTTTAGTGGTTCCGAATTAAGATAGCATTTAACTTAGGTGAAATTGTAAGTTGGAGCAGCCAAGAAGAATAGATGTATCAAATGAAACAAACCGCCGGCATTTTGAATAATTAGCCCGAGTCTTGCGCTGCCTTGCTTACATTCGAGCGATATCTTTAACAGTGAGTGATGTCACGCAATCTGCATAATGTTGGGTTAAGTGGCTCCTCTTGAGCAAACTGAGATTTTTGTCTACATTTTGCTTCACAAGACAGTCGTTTTCTAAAACTGGCGAGTATGGAGAATATGTACAGATCAACTAGGCTACTGTTGACAAATTCAGTGAAGTTGTGGAAATATGGTACGCTTGCACTGGCAGAGCGTATTTTCTTAACAATAGCAGAGATTCTCCGCGCCCTCCTTCCCTACTGAACCCACGCCCCCCTCAGTCACTACACAGAAGTTGTAAGCGCTGCTCTAGTCAGTGTTTTGCGGTGTTATTAAAATATTACTATACGGCTCACATTCTCTGATAGGCCTAAATTGCTGACTTGTACTGAAGTAGAACATTTTTCTTTATACTCTTAAGACAACATCACTTTCGTCACCATTGTGGACGACGTGCTCTGTACCCTTGCTTAAATTTAAGCTTGTGTAAAACACGAAGTCAAATTAATCCCAAACTGTAAATAATGCATCACATGTTTGAGGTAATGAATGAAAAACCTCTTGCAATCAGTTTTTTTTTTAATCAACGGCCAAGCCACCACCACAGAGTAAATGAAGATGCGAAGGAAAGGCGTCAGGCTATCTCTCCACTGTCATTACAGGCAAACAAAAAACAATACGATTTTCTCAGACCTTTGTGTAACAAATTCAGTTAATGTCGGGCAATTCAGGCTCAACCAAGATCTACCACCACTTGTCTGATATGGGACTTAAACTTGACTGATGTGGTTTTCTAAAAGAATAACGGAATTAAGTTTCAGATGCTACAGCCTATTCCATGTTGCCTTAAACCAGAGCCAGGCAGTCCACAAAGCCTAACTGGAGTGAAACACTGCCCTCTAGTGGTAAACGTTTAAAATATAATAATAACTACCCAAGACTACGTCATTTCTCCTGTAATGAAGTTCTACATTCTGTTTTGACGATCCATACAACAACACTCTATAAACTTTTTCATTCTTTCGGCGTTGTGCGTGAACTTCGTAAACAGCAGTTTCATTTAAATCGCTCACCAATACGTGGATTTGACAAATATAGCCCAGAAATGTCTCAGTCGAGAGGAGATGATGTTTTTATCCCAGACACACTACCCGAATTTCTGAAGAATTATACAAAAGCTGTCATTCGAACTCAACCTGAAGATCTTTTACAGTGGTCGCATAAGTAAGTCGTCAGTGGCTGGAGACAACATAACATCCACTCAGAGGAACGTCTCACACTCTATTAGTTTCTCATTGTAATGCAAATCGTTTTGTAAATTTGCGGTTATATTTATTACCTCCGCCAAGAAGGTTATGTTTTTTCCGGCCTATATCTGTCTGTCTGTCTGTCTGTCTGATGATTCTGTCTGTGATTCTTATTTGGTAGAAATCAGTTCATTGGCTGAGTAAAAAAATGATATTTCAATGTATATTTATTTAGGTATTTCACTGCTCTGGTGCAGGGGCAGCCTCTACCAGTATGCCAACCTTCTGATCGCCATGCTCTACATGCTGTAAGAAATCTCACCCCAGAAATACTGAGGCAGTTACATTCCCAGGTGTGCTGTTACAAATGTTTTGTCCTCCATGTCACATAACTTAATAAATAATTGTAAAAAAGTGACCATAGATTAGTGTCACAACCAATGCAGTATCGTGGGCATTGGGTGCATTGAAACGTTCTTATGATATAATCTTATCCATGAATTACTGTTAAAATGTTAGTTAATGTGTACTGTGTCTTTTTTAATGTTCAGTTTAATAAGGAAAGATTAGTGAGCCAGAAGGCCATCATGCTGACATGGAAGTCACTGAACCTGGCTGAAAACTGCCTGAGTGAGGCCTTCACCCTGGGACGCTTTGGAGAGCAGGTGGAGTGGATGAAGTTCTTCACTCTCTGCTGCAACTATCTGGGAGGGGTGAGTATGGACAGAATTATGGATTCAAATGAAGGCTGACTTAAGTGAAGTTCTCAGCTAACCAGAAAAATATATTTGTGATGACATCTTTGTTTTGATAATTCCTTAAGGCACCAAAATGTGCAGTGTGTAGTCATTTTTTGAATCGGATGAATCCGTTAATGACAATGAAATGCATTCAATTGTAAAGGGTTAAATAAAAACATTCCATATCTCACCCTTCAGCCTTGAATGAAACAAATGAAAACAACATACATACAAACATACATGCATTATCACTCAGAACCAAGCCATTGAAACTAGCTAGAAAATGTATACCCACTGCATCAATGTAATATTTCAACAGACTGTTTAATCATTTGCTAATGTCATTTATCATTACTGACATGTAATCTGTATTGATCTGTTCTGAAAAGCTTGCAAACTGATGAAATTAATTCTGACTTAAATTAAAACAAACTGGTTTGTCTGATTATCTGACAGAACATCAGACAGGCTCTGGTACAGGCCTGCTACATCCTGAACTCCGACCCTGAGTGCCCTGATGCCTGCGTCTCCTTCAGCCTGTTCAAGTGTCTGTATCTCTATCTGGTCCAAGTTACCAACAAACTCACACAAAAACAGGCTGAGGAAACCCTGTCCCTTCTCCAACAGAAAACGTAAGTAATTTGCCTTAAGGTTGCTTGTGATATGAATTAATAAGCAAGTGTGGTTTAGCAGTCTATTCATTCAGGTGGTTATGAAATTGTTAAGTTAAAATAAGGGAGTGTAAATATTTATTTTCTTTCTCAACTTTCAGGAGTAATGAAGTGGTGAGGGTATCCGACTTCATCCACGACTACAAACTCATTCTAGATCCAACTCAGCAATTACGTCCATGAACACAATGTATTTTTTTTATTTTACCAAAATAAACACCATTGCCGTGTCCTTGAATCATGCTATGGCACGTCAGAGACATAACCTGGCTTTTCACAGACAATTTATTATGTAAACACTCTCTGGTCAATAGCCTCATTCATTTCCCTTAAAGCATATACATAGAAAAAAGAAGAAGAATCAACATAACACATAAAATATATGCAGACAACAAGGGTAGGGATCAACATAACAGTTAGAGGCTAAATTGATTTGTGCCCCTCCCATTATTGATCCCAACAGACAAGCAATGGAAAGCTAATTTCTCGGAAAGCCTTATGAGTGAGCAATGGGCCTGTGTTGTGTTGTGTTGTGTAGTGTTGTGTAGTGGAGTGCTGGCACTGGAGCCCTGACCCTCCCCAGAGGAGCACCCCGGCACTGTGGGCCATCGCCTCCTCCCACAGATGGACGTGCTGGGCTGCCAGGTGCCAGGAAGTGACTCTCTTCCTTATAGCAGGTTTGGAGCTGTAGGCTACTAAAATATCCACCTTCGTCAGGCTATTCTGAGCGCCACCTCCTAGCAAGCCAAATGCTTCATTACATGGCAAAAATGTTCATGTTGTCCCTCTATGTCTGTCTGTCTGTCTCTGTTCATGTCTGTCTGTCTGTCTATCTCGTCTCTCTCTCTCTCTTTCTCTCTCTCTCTTTCCTCTCTCTCTGTCCCTCTCTCTCTCTCTCTCACACACACACACACTCACATACACACATTCCTGCTCACTTGCTCTGTCTATCTCACTCCGTTCGATGGCCACTCATTGCGATGATGGCGGAGATAAACATTAGGCAAATCTGATGACGCTGCAAAGTGTGATTGCTGGTGCTGGTCCAGTCCCAGTCCCAGTCCCAGTCCCATGCCGTTTCCATGGCCACCCAAGCACAGAGTGTTCAGCCGTTCGGTATAGCAGCAGACCGCAGGCCAGGAGAGCCGAGGGCCATCGGAGCATGGCCTGTTAGCAGGGCACAGGCAAGATGGCAGCCGGCCAGTTTCCTCATGCTTACCAATGACCTGAGACAAACGCACTGCATATGGTTTAGGCATTGACAAGGCAAAAAAAAAAACACTCTCGTGCCAAGGCATACATTCAGAAAATAGAGTAGGATACTCACGACTTCATGGGAGAGGGAGCGAGATTGTAAAGGGATATCGGCCCTAACTGATAATGTCCTGAAAACAGACAGAAAGTTAAACGTTTCCTTCGAGAGTTTGTGGTGGGAAACATACACATATAAAGTGTCATTCAAGGACCCTCTTCAAAAGTGGTGCCATGATAAAAAAAAAAAAAACAGACTTCCTACACATAGACTCGTGATTATTAAAAAAAGTTGTGTTTTTTGCAAGAAACAAACAGGGATGCAGTGTTTTTGTCTATAGAAGACTGACTCAGAGGCATCCTTTGTGTATTTGTACAAAAGTGAAGAGTTCAAATCCAAAAACCTCAAAGTCCATTTTCAGAAATATGCAAAAACTAAGTTGTTTTCATAATAATTTCCAAGTAATCTTTATCAAACTGCAATTTAAATATTATTATTAAGTACATGTAAAAGCAAATCAAGCCAAAACAACCCAATTGGAGGTGGACTGATAATAGAGTTAATCAAAATGATATAAATATATTTCTGTAAATTCATCGCGAATGGATAAATGGTTTTGCCTTCAAGTCTTTAATCCATTTGGGACTGTGCTCACAGCATTTCAGCATCACTGTGTCAGTCAAGGGAAGCAAAAAACAGAAGAATGGATCTTCTGTGATGTGTATGTTTACGCAGCTCTCTGTTCTTCTTTGTTCTCACTTCCGCCTGTTGCCAAAGAGACATCTTCAAATTTTCAAGGCAGTGCAGGTGAACTTTAACCCAATTTGCATCTTTCTGAACCTTTTCTTCCACCCTGCATGGTTCTGAATATTGATAAAATGCTGTGAAGATGACAGCATCACAGAGTCAGAGAGTTAAAACGGAACATCTGACATGCGATGAAAGGAGAGAGAGAGAACGAGAGAGAGAGTGAGAGAGAGAGAAAGAGAGATAGTGAGGGCGAGAGAGAGAGAGAGAGAAAGAGAGATGCTGCCCTGTGAAGAAGAGCTAAATTATTGAAGTGGCAGGTCAAACACCAATCAAAGTAAGTAATCTCTTTAATATCCCACCTGACCTAATGTAGCCTTCCGAGGTCAAATTCAAATGCAACCCTCAGACATTACAGCATACTGAGCAAAGTTATGCAGATATAGGGATACCGACATTGAGGGTTTGGCAGCCCAGGGAAGCCACATAGCTGTCTCTGTGTGAGAGACAGTTTGCACCGGGAGGGGTTTCCGTGAAAGATGACATTTTTACGGCTGCGTTGTGAAGGATGGGGCTGTGGCAGGCTGCCCCGGAGGTGAAGTCTCCGCTGATCTGATGAAGGCGGTCCACCACAGGAGGCTATTTGGGGCCCACGCAGCATTTGAAGCGTGCTGGCCTCAGCTCACCTTGCCGATCACGTTTGCACTTCTTGCACCGATGTGTCACCTGCGCCCACAGGATGCACTCTGTATATGCACTTACAACCATCAACATTCAAGGGGACGCTTCTACCTAAGCACTTCCTAAATGGGGTTGCTCTGACTTTTTTCTTTGGGCAGGCTAAAAAACATTCCAGCTGTTTTTTTTTCTGTGACCTTAAAAAACCCATACATCTTTGGGAATAATAAAATGGTATTCGGGAGCTTAACCTTGGATACAGTGCAAAAAAAACTTCAGTCAGTTTTAATTCCCTTGTAAAAAAGAGAGAATTATTAACCAGTGATGACAAGGGTATTAATGATGTTGTAGTTACAGAGCAAGGTCCTGAATGTAAGAGGACATGACTTTTGTAAAACAGCGAAAAAATGTTTGCTAAAAAAAGCCCATCACTTTAAATAATCTAATGTCTCCATGTCAGGGAAAGTCTGAGCTCTGTTCTGTCGGTGTAGCCAGCCACACAGTTGTCTACAGTCTGATGAAATAGCTCTGAGTTGGAAGCAAGATTAATGAAACAGCTCAACTCATCCTGTCACAGCCGATAACAACCCCTCTCTACCTGTTTACTTTGAGCTGGCAAAATTTCTTGGCCAAAAAAAAAAAAAAAAAAGTTGGAGGTCTGTTGACATTCCGAGAAATCACCCAGCGTTTTCCGCACTTTAATCAGAGGGAGAGCCCTCACCAATTACACAGATACAGCTGAGGACTGACAGGAAGGGAATAATTACACCATCAGCGATAGGAGGACCAGCAGCGCCTTGGGTCGCCCTCTCCCTCATCCCTCATCCCTCATCCCTCATCCCCCGCCATCCCCACACTGCACAGGTCAGCTCCAGGCCACGGTTGCTAAGGACCCCGAGCAAGATCTTTGTTTTGCTTTTGTTTGCTTTGTCGAAACTGATAAAGAACCTGAGTATATAGTACATAGATGTGGAAAATGTTCTTTGTTATAAAATATGAATCATTACTTCCATCAGCTATTCCGTTGTTGCACAATTGCGATGGTGGTTCTATGATCAGTTCTGTAAACACACCTTAAATAAACTTTATTATTATATTATTATTCAGTAGTAGCATGTTATTGAACTCTTTATCTGCCCATCAGTGACTCAACAGCACAAGTGCAAGACATCCTACTGCAAATGCCAAAGGAAATTCTGCTAAAATGTTGAGCTATCCTCTGCTGTGTATTAATCTACAGTATGGGATCAGCTGACTTGCATACATTTCAAACAATGCCCTGCCGAGCAGCTGAGTCAGTCAGTTGGCTGGCTGGGGCTTAGATGGGGGCTGCTTCTCATTTTCAGACAGACCCCATGATTGTTTTGTCTGCTATTTCGTTTGAGGCAGCACTCCCAGAAAATGTTTACTTTTACCTTTCCGGTGGACTGCACTTGATCTGATTCCCACTGCTCAGCACTAAAATCTACTGAATAAAGCCATGGAACATGTCTCCTTAGGCCTACTTACCGGCCTAGTCTGAGGACTATGCTTCAGCATTGTGCTGCACAAAATATCCCCAAAAGTTTGTAATTTAACACTTGTTTTACACCAAATAAACTAGATTTAGCCAAATATTGTTAAGAGTTCTTGTGTATGATTTTAAACACAACCTGAATCCCCAAGTCTTTCAATGAAGTTGTGAATAAAATGTAACAGCTGCTACAATAGCCTTCTTTGTTGTCATAGTAGGACAAAATTACAAATCGACACCAGAGGGCGCAATGAGTAAAATAAGAATAAGCCCCTCTGATATTGTATCCCATCACATGAATATTGAACAGTTTATATAGCATAGCGTGTTTGTTTGTTTGTTTGTTTGTTCATTTATTTGTATAGGTTACTGAACTCTACAATGTCACAGTTTAACATTAAGGAGGCGACATGTAAAAAAACCAACAGCTTGATCAAAATTCATGCGCCTGCTTGTTGGTCTTTCCAAAATTTCACACCAGGGACTATGATGAACTGCACATTCACCTAGGCAGACATATGCGATAGCAAACACTGTTACATCCTCCGTAGACCCAAATCAGATTTTTCATTGCGGTTTTGAAATATCAGTTTTTTTTTCAGGAACCACATCCATACGCTATTCATGGGTATAGACTACTGTCTTTCCCTTCCCGGGCGTCATTTCAAAATAGTTCTGCCATCGTTTAGTGTTGACAGGTTACGATATACGAGCTGTAAGGCCACAAAAGCATTTCGCTGTACAGTGACAGCCAGGAGACTTGGCAGGTGTTTTCACCATTCAGCTCTTAACTGGAATCCCATACTGTCAAAATGGCGATTCCACATGTTTTAACAGTCAACAGCTCAGCTGTGTTCTTGCTACACTTGAACATATATTTCTCGCCGTAATATTTATTTCACTATCCCTGGATATTTGGCCAAAACAAGTTTTCACACGGTCTTATCTGTATAAATTTTGTGTGTTGTTCAGAAATGTTTTGCTTGGAGCAGGTGATATCTCATTTAGGCTACAGACTTAAAACATTCGTAAATGTTTGAGGAAGAAAACATGGAACATGAAGGAAAGTGAAACAGTGAAAAATCTAGTCGGATTTGTTTTAAGTTATGGTGTTTTAATGTGTTTATCTTGCTTTACTATTCAAGCGGGAAATGCAATGGCACGCGCAAGAACGCAAGTCCCATGCGCGCACTTAAACAGATATGACGGCAAAGTGCCTGTTGGTTTTTTGTGAGAGGGTTGTAAGTAAGCGTTCGTTTGCTTTCCTTCTGAAAAAGGTTAAATTAGCATTCAATAAAAACACTGTATCCGAGGCAAACAACAGATTTAACGCGATGCCGAAAATGCGCTAAATATAATTCACCATACAAGTAAACTGCAGTCTAACATACGGAAAAATGTCCTACTGGAAAAGAAAGTTGGAAACAAGGAGCTAGACATCATATTTTAGGTCTGCGCTATATTTCAGACCTCCCCCTCCCACTTTCTTCATCCTACAACCAATGGAAGAAGGACGCTGGGCTTATGTTGTCAGGACGTCTGCCAATGACTTTGATACCAACAAGGAAAAACACATACTGTAATATCCCAATAATACAGACAGGGTCAGGACGGGACCTCACTACTACTCCTGCAGCGTCGCGGTGTGTCTGTGAAACAGAAGACTTATCAGTTACCTCAAAATCATAAGACTTTCAGGGCAGTGCTCAAGTAGCGATTTCGTGAGTGCAACACTTGGCAGCCGTTACGGTAAGTCAAGATATTTGTGACTGAAATGCGTCTATTTATGATTAATAGTACTCTAGGAAAACAGATTTATGGGTAAACTTAAACAGAATAATGACTTGTTCGAAGAATGCATTGAAATACACTGCAACATCTTTTTGTATTACAAGTTTAGTATGGACTTTGTTAATGGCAAATGTGTACGTTTTTTAAAAAGTACTAAATGACTTGGGAGTTCAGCTATGGTTACCTGATATGGAGTTTGGATATCAAAACATAAATGTTATGTTAAAATCTTTTAAGTTTATAAGTTGCCCACAGAAAAAGTTTCTGTTAGGCTATATGTCTTAGATTCAATAAGAGTCTTGCATGCATTTATAGACATGTATGTGATTACACACAGTTGGTTTTAGTTTAACTCAGTTAAATGTATTGGAAAAGGAATGTAATATAACAACATCAAGCCCCGTGCCACAAATTGTTACTCTCTCATTGTAGTGGGATTTCCCACTAGTTATTAGTTTCCTGTAGCCAGATCCGTAAACATTCTACTCCAGAGTATTTAATTGCCTTGAATTGTAGAATTCTGCATGCTCCAAAAGCATCTTAAGAGGGCTGGGTCCTTTTCATCATGTTTAATCCAAGCACAGTGGTGAGCCTTGCTATTCCCTGGACAGGAAGAGGTTTAGGCACTCCATAAAAAGCGCAGCTCAGTTAATGGGAACCACACAGCCATTTGAAAATAATCTTTAGACTAATTAGTGATCAGATAACAGTTACTGACACTGTTACTGACACTGATTGTTAAAATCTGTACACTGCAGTGCAACAACTGTGCACATCTAAAGCAGGTCTTTTGTATTCTGTGATCTGCTTCCTGGAAAATGCTCCGCCACATGCACACGCGCACACACACACACACACACACACACACACACACACACACACACACACACACACACACACACACTTATGCACACGTGTGTAATTGCTGTGAACCGTAATCACATTGATGTTTAATCGTAGCCAATAACAACAAGGCAACAAGGTGACTTAAGGGAGCCACAGGTCTTCGGTGGTAACTACACAGACAGAGACACGCTCACTCCAGCTGTGCTTTGGCACTCTGTTGCTTTGGTGGAATTCAGAGCTTCAAATGGCCCTGAACAAGGTCAGAGCCCCCGGCTCGTCCACTCTTCACTCCCTCAGAGCTGAGAACAACTCACAAAGAACCTGTGTCCTTAGACATGTAGTATCAGCTAAGGTGAGGTCACCTTGCATGATTCCCCAGGTTGAAACAGTACAATGTTTGTAGCATAATACTGTTGGAAGCCATGACCATGTATGATATTGATATGACATGCATTTTAAAGTCACTAATAAAGAAGTGGCACAAGATTGGTGAGCTAAACATTGCAGTGGAATAAGACAAAGCTAATATAATATGAACATGTAAAGAAAACAGGCAGCATGGCTCATTACGATTGCCATAGCAGTGTGTTCATATCAGGAGACTTGATGACACGGCCAATCTCTCATCAGTGTCTGTCAGTAGTCCCTGTAGTCTCTGCCGCCTGGTCTTCTGCAGTGTCATTAGTCCCCCCACCAGACGTGTGTTCACTATCTCTCGCGCCCTGTTTGTGCAGCTGAGGCACAGGGCATGTTCAGGGTGGCTGCACAAATAAATGTTCTTTTTTTGGGGAAAAAAAGGCTCCCCATCGCCATTTATGCTCCAGATCCCATCAGTCACCTCTGTTGTTTATGCTTAACGGCTCACCAGTCTGGTATGAGCAGGCGACGATAAAGAGAACATGCGTTCTGCACAGATTAGATTGGGTCATGTTTGGTATTTTTTTTACGGTCGGTGTTTGACTAAAGCCAGTTTGTTCTGAATACCTATCTCAGATAATCTGGGCTGTTGGTTTATGGATTATGTTGTGATTTCAGTAGGCTTGCAGATCAATGTATCAGGGCATCACAACTCGCCAGCTTTTCTTCAGTGTTTTCTTAAAACTGGGCTGCAATAATGTTTTTATATACTTGCACAGTACAAGACTAAGCAGCTTACTCTTATAACTATAAAGAGTCAAAAAAGTAAACCCAGTGAAGTATTTCTCAGAAGCCAAGAAGAAACTATGTAGGGTTTTTACTTAATGTCTCAGTTTCTGTGTACTTGATGTAAATAATTTACATGGGAATTTATTTTGTTTGGTTGTCTCAGTGGTCAGCTGGTCTTGATTAAATTCCAAAGCCTAGTATGTCAGTGGTAACGCTTCAGCAATCAAACAATTCCAGCCAGGCTTAAGTCAAGGGTATGATGAATTCTGGGCAAGTCCTGTGTTTATGTTTTCGATCCCAAGCTGCGCTGTCCGGCATTCAATGACCCGAGGCGATGCATGATAGTCACCTGAGTTTCCCGAGTCTTATCTCTCATTAATAGACTAACGTTGTGGTGAATGACCTTACGGTCATCAGAGGGCCGTTGATGTTTGCTGAAACAGGTGCTGAGTGGATGAAGGCCTGCGCACACTGGAGCAAGAGCAAGTCCCCAGCTCCACTCTCCAACTCTGCATTCCATACACCATATCAGTCCCAAAACTAGCATCTTCCAAAAACAACATGTGTGTAGAACAGGCAGCTGAATCTTTTTATATCCCTTGGGACATGAGCATCCTAGTGATAAATGTTTTATGCGTTATTAGAGTAATATATCAGTCAGTAATCACGAATGGGTTGTGACAGTTTTAGTCTTATACATAAGCATAAATAGAACTCTCTGGTTTAGCAGGTGATCAGTCTGCCTTCCTAATCCATGTGTTTTTCATAATTACTAAATAGTTGTGTATAATATAATATAATATAATATAATATAATATAATATAATATAATATAATATAATATAATATAATATAATATAATAATATGCAAGTTAAATAAATCACCTTTTATCGATTCTGTTATTTGTTCCAGAGGACTACATTATGTTTTTCTTTATATTATATTTTTCTCCATATAGCACCAGGTGATAAGTCTGCCTTCGTAACCCCATAAGAAAGGTTCTTTTGTTTCGCAGGGTGACATCATTCATGTCCCCGCTGGCTAACGGGTCAATGTTGACTCAAGGCCACTCTCCACAGACTTGGCCAAACAAACACCAGATCCCCACAAATATCCTGCTCAGTGTCCGCTGATAAATGAGCGGTCACTCTGCGTTATCAAAGCCTTTTTGAGAAGAGAAGAATGAGGCACACTGATGCTCTGCTCACTGATATTAACAGCTAAATATTGTAACTAGCTATCGATAATGAATTCATATAGGAAGCAGACACACATGCACAGAAGTGACCTTCTTTGTGGCGGAGCCAAAGTTTGGGTTTTTCTGAATGGTGACCAGATTTCACAAAGGTGAGTGCATCTCATATCAACAGTGCCTCTTTTAAAAATTCCTTAGCCTTTTTTTCACACAAGATGTTCTATGGCACTCATATTCATAGAACTTTAAAGCTTACTTTTTTGCCTCATTTTGGAGGTGGACATCCCCTTATACAAATGGCTTCATTGTATTTTGAGATAGGATGGGTTTTGGTTCCTTGTGTCTGTCGTCTGTTGTAATAAGCCATTGACAGCAAGCATAGAGCTACACCTGCCGTCCCCGTGACCTATGACCTCATGGAGCTTGTGTATTTGACCTGCATTCATGTAAGTGTCTGAGATCAGCCAATGCAACCATGCATGCATAGCTTTAAGAGTCAACGGGCAGAGTTGGCGTTGCTTGGGAGAGTGGCACAAAGTATCATTTTTTTCTCTAAATATCTTCTCAGCTTCAGCTCAGCTGGAGATGTCTGGGCACTATTTACATTCTGCCGCTGTACCTACCCACTCACGGCTTCTTTTGATTTGAAAGCTTGGTGGGGGTCGTAAATTAAAAGGAGCATTTTATTTCTAATGCTCTCCATGTGTCCCTGATGCTTTTTGCAGCATCCTCTTCTTCTTGTAGTCTGCTCCATGGATGCGGGCCATCTTAAGCGAGCGTAAATAACATTGTATATTTTTAAAGTCCTTTTCTCTCCCTCCAGATACATGGCCAATTTTGAAAGTCCCAGGATGGGCTGAAATATGTGCGCATCAGATTATATCAGTACTGAGAGTATGCTTTATAATATTTCCCAATAGTCTATGAAACTTAAATAAGTCTGAGAAATGGCTGGGATGATCAGACTCTCTCTCCCTCTCTCTCTCTCTCTCTCTCTCTCTCTCTCTCTCTCTCTCTCTTTCATTTAAAACTGAATCCAGACTACACTGAATGAAGGGTTTCTGGTTTCATTTAATAAGATGAAGGGGCAAATCGGATTGTTTTGATTAGAGAAAGCTGTGTTTGCACTTTTTAAAAGGCAGGTCTGTTGAGAGTGTTGTGTAGGTGGGTGCCTATGGTTTCGCTGACTTGAATCTGGTCTTTCTAATTTTTTCTTAAACTTAAAAAGGCAGCAGAACAGAGAGCACACACACTAGTATGCACGCATGCATGAACACACACATGAACACACGCACACATACGCACATGCACACATGGACGCACACATGCACACACACATGTTTCTTTCTCTCTCTCTCTCTCTCTCTCTCTCTCTCTCTCTCTCTCTCTCTCTCTCTCTCTTTGTCTTTCTTTCCCACTTTTACTTACAGAAACACAAACACAAACTCCCTCACACACAGACACATATACAGTACACAAAGAAAGACACACACATTCAGACACACACAGACAGCCCAGGGGCAACCAGTGGCGGATCTTCCCAATAACATGAGGCTTCCTGAATACTAACCAGAAGCAGGCATGTGGTCCTGGCTGCCCTCTCCTGTAGCTGAAAACAAACCAGGAGCACCAGGGGAACACCCGCGTATTTACACTGCCCGCTTCCCGTCCTCCTTGTACCTGCCACTCCAACAAGCTCTGGTCAAATGAGACAAGGCAGACAAACAGCCTACACAAGCAACCAGTCAGCACAGATAAGGCTTCAAACAAGACAACAGAGATAAAAGACTCAATCAAACCTCACCCATCACCTTAAGTGTACTGCTTTGGATTCAGGCAGTAGATTTATGTAGCTAAAATATTTAAAGAATACCAGTAGGCCTATATCTGTTTTTACTGTCATGTACAGGCCAAAACAAACTTTAATGTTAGCAGTAAGTGACAGATGAGCTATGCTGTCCTATGTGATATGTAAATCTTGCACCGTCTTTAACAGTGTTTTCATGGACTACATTATGTCTTTAGAGTCGGTGACATGAATGGAAACACACATGTAGGTACTACAATTGACGAATAGTTGGCTGTTATCTGAAGGTCAGGTCTGTAAAGCAGGGGGAAAAAACAAGGCTTGAGTGAAGTCTCCATGTGACTGAGAGAGGCCTGCTCTGCTCTACTCCGCTCCGCTCCGCTCGGTAGCCCCACAGATTCCCAGCCCCACAGATGAGGGAGCGTGTGAGGAGGGTCACATCAAACCCACAGCTGTATTTACACAATCAGGCCCCTTCAATGGGAAACAGGCCAGGCTGTGCATGGGAGACACATGGAGCCCATGCTGCAGCAGAAGCCGATCCCGCAGTATACACTCTCTGAATGGCCGGCTAATTGCAGTGGCACTGTTTTAATCTCCCTTGTTGCGACTCCGCTGAGTGAAGAGCGAACGAATCGGATCGAAGCTAGCACCCCCCCCCCCCAAAAAAAAAACCAGCCTGATCTGCAGCCTTAATGGAGATGGAGTGTTGAAAGTGTGGCAAGCCGTTATAGGGGCTGCCGCGAGTGTGAAAAGTGCTGTTGGCACATGAGGTGAGGCTGGAAAAGTTAGCCGAGCTATCCCTCCCTTGGCCCCCTGACGGCGGAAACAGGCGTGTTTTTGTACACTTGGGCTGCTGATGTGGGTGTCTGTGGGGACATGGGGATTTAGGGAAGGTGAGTGGGGCAGAGGGTTGGGATGTGGTCTGGAGGCCCATGTTTACCCTGGTTGGTGGAGCGCGTTCCAACACTAAACACAGATACGACATTGCTGAATTCACATGGAAGGTGAAGGTGAAGGAAAGGTCTCAAAAAAAGTTACACTGAGGTAAAACTTTATGAATGAAATAATTAGGTTACATTCAAATTAGGCATGTGATACATCAAAATTGAACAAAATTATTTGGCTCCCCAAGTAGATCGTTTTAGACCATGAACAAAAGTTAAATTGCATTTCTTGCAGAAATTAGATGCCAGGACTGAAGCCAACATCAGGATTGTGTAAGGTTCATTTAACATCAACGTGTTCTCAGAAAACCATTGCATAATACTTGAAGGAGGAAAGGAATTCAACATATATGGCAGCAAGTTAGTGGTGAGCGTGCCAGGTGTTGAGCAAAACACTACAAGTTTATTCAGTTTGCACTTATCTCTCCAGTGTATTTACTCTATAAATGTATCATAAATATGTCCAATGCTCATAATAAAATTTAATTGCATTGTAAACTACATAACATAGGATTTTTGCAAATGCATGTGTTGGTCAAACAGCCCAAAGATGGTCAATAACAGTAAGGATTAGGGTACGTTTCCCTTGAACCTTTAAGCCCATTAAGATGGGCAGCTTACTGGTCGGGGCCATGACCCTTTAGACCAATATACAGGCAACATGCCATTTTACTGCGAATCATGCACCGCTGAAGCGAAATTACTCCAGTGAATTCCTAGACTCTGTTCATGGGGGCTTTAATGTAAAGCATCCAATTATCCTGAGGAAAGCCTGGTCCAGTGATGAGGGGGTTTGCTTTGAAAACTCATACTGCTGAGAAGAAGGAGGGATATTGAAAAGGCTGGCGAACTGATGGGGCCATGTTGCAGTAAGCCATGGGAAGACTCAGCAGTTTCTAAGCCAAGTGCACAGAGACATTTTTTGTTTTAGACAACTCATTTCTCAGGGAAACATATTCAGTCAAATTCATACTGTCTTGTAGCTTTGGAGAGGAACACGAATACAAAATTTGGTTTCGGAAAAACCGTTAATCTGCAGGAAATGCGTCTCGAAATGTGCTGATTTATGACTGTAATTTATTCAAACGCACCTGTGTTCAGCTGGGGTTCTGGTGGACCCTGTCCAAACGAGAGAAGCTAAATTTAATCCCCCCACCCCCCCACCCCGCCCTCTTCCTCTCCTCTTTTTGACTTGGCCCTGCAGAAAGATGGGGGATGTGCAGCTGGTCACCACGACCCAGATCTCCAAGACCAGTCTGGGCCTGGGACGGGGCTCGCCGAAGAGTGACCCACCAGCTTTCACCCTCCCGCCCCGCAACGCCCGCGTCCACCTGGGGGGCACCGCTCGGCTGGACGGAAAGGTAAGAGGGGGGGACCCCAACTTGTCTCTTAACACTTCTGTGCGACGGGCCTTAACCCCCCCCCCCCCCTTTCTCAGAAGAAAATGCAGAATCCTTTAAGAATTTGACGGGGGCTGTATGTTTCCGAGTGAGACCAGAGTGCTGACGGGATCATGGCAAAGCTGCCAAACAGCTGCTAGCTGATATGCCCATAATGTGTGTGTACATGTGTGTGGGTGTGTGGGTTTGTGTGTGTGTGTGTATGTCTGTGTCTGTGTCTGTGTGTGACTGTGTGTGTGCTTGTGTGTGTGTTTGTGTATATGTGTGTGTGTGTGCTTGTGTGTGTGTGTGTGTGTGTGTGTGTGTGTCTGTCTGTCTGTCTGTCTGTCTGTCTGTATGTGTCTTTATGCGTGTGTGTGTGTGTGTGTGTGTGTGTGTATGTGTTTTTGTGTTGCCACATTTGACTGCACAATGAGTGAAGGTGATGAAGTTGAATTCTCTGTCTGGGGCCCCTGGAGTGATGTGGCCCCTCCTCCTCCTCCTCCTCCTCCTCCTCTGTCAGCACTTGGGGAGCACAGCTGACACACAGCCGCAGCTGCTAGCTCTCCACACGGCCCTGTGGCAGACGGACATCTCCCAAACCACAGCACATCTCTGCTGACTAGCCGTCTCAATCTGCAGCCACCTCCATCCTGACAGCAGCAGCAGCAGCTTGTGTGGAGAGCCTCGTCACAGATGGATGGATGGATGGACAGATGGATGGATGTTTTGCAGAAATTCCTGCCCAAAACATTTAGGAAGCTGCACTGGCCTTGTCTCTGTGGTGGTCATTTTGAGTAATCGCGTAAACAGAAAGCATGCCTGTACTGTAAATCCCCCATAATCAAGATGTCCACCTGGAAAACAAGTATGCGGTCTTTTGTATCGAGTTCCGTGGCAGGTTTGCCTCTGCAGAGTCCTTGCCTCCATGGTCATTCCAAATAATCACCGAGACATAAACCACATCTCTAAATCTTTGACAATCAAAATGTCCACCTGGAAAATTAAGATGTGATATGCAGTTGCATATCGAGTTCCATGGCATGATTAAGGCTTCTGATTCCTATTAGCCCTGCTTATTAGCCTGCATGTTAGTGATAGGCCTTGAACATGAGGGGTCATTGAATCATTTGCCCAGCTCTGTATGTGATTGGGGAAAGCGACGTGATTAAAACAAGCTGCTTGGGGTTGCAGGGCCCCCATGTCACCCCAGGCTCACCTCTGCTGAAATTACCCATGGGCCCCCCATCATGCGTTGTCCCCTCTCGTTAACAGGAAGTGCAAAATGCATTTCATTTGGAATCGTATTGTTATTAGGACATAGTTTACAGCTTGCTTGGATGTACGAGCAGTCTGGCTCGGCCTCCATTTTCCCTTTTAAAAACTATTTCCACTGCATATAATGTCACTGTTGTATTCCCCGTGTTCACATTTCAGACAGAAGCTATAAAAAACGGAGTGAAATTTAAAAAGCCTCCCCCCTAACCCTGAGAGCAAACAACATGAGGTCCTTTTTTATGACATCATGTTTTTTCTCCACATATTTTGGGGATGTATATCTTCTCCGCGATATTACTCCTTCAAAGTTCGGCTTCATCTAGCCGTGAGATTTTGGGATAAGCTGGCTGCGGGCTGGGCCTTGTGGTATCCTACTAGTACACAGCGGGTAACGCAGAGGAAATTGAAATAATAAATGCTGCCATTAGACCTGCCGCTGAAGTCTGGAGCCGGGGAAATTGCTAGAGAGACAGAGAGACGGGCAGAGAGAAAAAGAGAGACAGAGAGACAGAGACATTAAGAAAAAAAGAGAGAGAAGAGAGAGAGAAAGAAAGACATACAAACAGACAGACAGTGAGAAAATAAAAAGAAGAGAGGCAGAGTGGACCAGACTGGCTTTGTCTTTGCTACAGACGCTATGTCAGGACCCATTGGGAAGCAGACATGGAACCGCAGTCTTCACTGGGCATGTCCTTACAAGGCAGCCAGTGACAGAGGCCAAAGAGGTCTGAAGAGGCTTTGTCAGGGTCGACAGACCATGTTTAACACCTATCACAGAGCTCTGTGCCCTCCTCTGTGCAGGAATCCACACGCGTTTCATCGTTGCCTCCTAGAGATGTGTGAGAGAATAGCATTCAGTGCTACTGGCCTCGGTACAAGCAATTGCACCTAACTCCACTGGTCCTTACATTGTATTGAAACTGCCTTGACTAAACACGCTGTCAAAAGCCTACAGAAGGCACACGGTTTTTCTTATGTAATAAAACTGGTATGTGAGGAATAGGCCAATAATAGCAAAGACTGGTTAGGCAAATCAGCAGATGGAAAGTCAGGAAGATAATTAATCAGATAGGCAGCTCTTTTGAAAGAAATTTCGAACAGCTCTACCTGTTTTTTCAGCTGTTGTTGCAGACGTGAATGTGCATCTGAGTGTTACTGTGAGGCAAAACCTAGTCCACATGCTGTCTTGCGCCACCACCCCCCCACACACACACACACATCCCCCCCCCTTCTCTACAGCAGAATGTAAATCACATACTATTCGTATGAAAGGATTCACACGGCCCACGAGCACTACCTCTGCTGTGAAGCCAATTAAATCATTAAGTCTTTCCTGGAAAATGGAAAGTTGGATAGTTTTCCTGCAGACAGACGGTTGAGCCTCCAATTTTTCTGGCATGGAGGAAGAATGGATAAATCTAGTATCATTTGCAAGTTTAGAACCCAGCCATCTGTATCCGTTCTTCACTTGACATTCTTCAGCCTCAGACTGGCCCAAAAATAACACTGACTACAGATCCTTTGCTTTAGGTTTTCTGCGCACATATTATGCTGTGTTGTCTTGGACTAAGCTGGCTTTAACCTTTCAAAAACATACACCCCCTACATACGCTCGCCTTGCCTCATCAGCTAGCCACACAGCTAGCAGCAGCAGCACACGGCTCCCTGTCTGTGGATGCACTGGCTGGAAAACAGAGAAATCTGAGAGAACACAAAAATGTCTGTCTCATGGTTCTGGTTTTATTCGGATGTTTTTATACAGAGAGCTAAAGTGGTTTGGACAAGATGGATCTTTATTGTCACTGTTACAGGAACAATACAAAAAAAGAAAACAGTTAAGCAGCTCTCTTTTTACCAACATTAGTTAAATGGAGTACAAATAAAAGAAGAAACAACCATACTTTTTACAATAAAAATATAAAGTATAACAAAGATAAACACCACAGTATCCATTCAGTCTATGTATAATCAGGTGTTAAAATGGAGTCAGTCAGAGGCCAGCCAGTGTGTGTGTGTGAGAGACCTGTTGCTGTAAGCATATTAATTGAATAGAAGCGAGTTAGGCGTTTAGTTGGGAGTGTTTAGCGTCAGGGAGGGACGTCCTGCTGCTGAAGGATGAGAGAAGGCAAACAGCACCTCACACTGAGTGCTGCATGTGCCTGCAGTGCAGACAGGACAGACTGACCAGTGGAATGCTCCCTGATAGGGATTAAAATGCCTTTGCCTTGTGACTTTTAGCTTCCTGCTGTACCTCTTTTTTTTCTTTCTTTTCTTTTTCTTGGCCCTCCGGTCTTCTTTTCCTGTCTTTTCTTCTCTCTCTGTCTTTTTTTTTGAAGACTTTTTTTGAGGAGACTTCTGTTCAGCTTTGATTCCACCTCACAGATTCCACATCATCAATTCAGGAAGAAAACAGCCTCATCTCAGAAATAGGGTTATGTAAGCCTCGACAGTTTTAGGGGATTTTTACACAAAGAAAGTCCTACTACCAAAAATATGTTAGCGTGATTCAACACAGGCCTGCAGTCTGTCTTACTAGCATCTTCAGGTGGCACTTCAGAGGTGCGATCCTGACTGCCCATAAATCACATATGAGGCTCCAGGGAGGCCCCCATCACCCCCGTCTGATTTAGTGAGCAGAGAAACCCGAGCACAAGGCCACAGAGGGCACACTGGGCTTTCTCTCCGCTCCCAGAGGAAGCCGTGGTGTCAGTAAGTATCTTTCTGTGATTTAACGTGACAGGAAGCATCACCCCCCCCCCCACCCCCCCCACCCCCCACACACACACACACACACACACTCCCCCTCCCCCCCCATTCCCCCCCAAAACCCCAGCCTCCCTTTAACATACCCACTACCACCCCCTCAAAACACTCAGCCCCTTGCTTATCTAAGGTTTGGAGGTCCACAGTATTCAAGGCAGTTTGCAACATGGGAGTTTGCAATACAGGAGTCATATTATTATTATTACATCTATTTTATTTAAAAATACATCATCCTCAGTCACACCCAGTTTAAAAAATAATCTTGGACATTTGTTTCAGCACAAGCGATCCTTTAGCCTGCTGAAAATGAGAGGCTTATGGTGCGAAGAGTGAAGTGCAGTGCAGCCGCCACAGGCAGACGGAGACAGAGATTCCTCCCGCCCGTCTCCCTGGAGAGCCGTCTCCTTGTCTTTGTGGGATACAGATGTTAGTCAAGCCCGCGAGATTGAAATGCAGTTGCAAGAAAAGCAAAGCGTCAGATGGTTTGGGCCAAAGAGGCTGAGAGGCTCCTTTAGCAATCCTTTTCCCCCTTTCCAAAGTCTCTGGACAGAGTTAGGACTATAATTGTTAGTCTCCGCTCTTTACTTGGAAGAATAATGGAGCCTAGTGTGTTTTTTTCTCCTCCCCCCTTCTCTTTCTCTCTCTCTTTCTTTCTCACTCTCTCTGTCTCTGTCTCGCTTTCTCTTTCTCTCTCTCCCTCTCTTTTCTGGTAGCCTGGTTTGTTGTGTCAGACTTAAGAAGCTGAAAAAAGCCTCAGCACAAGTCATGAACTTAGGGCTTCTTCAAAGAGCAGAAAGGAGGTGTATGTGTGTGTGTATGTGTGTGTGTGTGTGTGTGTGTGTGTATGTATGTGTGTGTGTGTGTGTGTGTGTGTGTGTGTGTGTGTGTGTGTGTGTGTGTGTGTATGTGTGTGTGTATGTGTGTGTTATGTGTGTGTGTGTGTGTGTAGGGGGGGGGATTGGTGGCTTATGAAAGACAAATTCCTCTGCTCTGGGAACTGCTGAACTGCATGCATGAAAGAGACGCAGTCTCTTCCCAGTTTGGCTGTAATGGTTAACACTACAGGCAGAGGAGCCCTGCGCCTCCAGGGCCTCACTCGTCACTGCAGTCAGACTCCAGTCGCGCTCCCAGTTAGATGGCCATCAGATGTGCCGCTGCCCTAACTGGGTGCAGCCCTTTCCTGCCACTGTTGTTGTCACGCTCCACAGCCAGCCTCTCAATAGGCAGACAGACGACGGTCATGTGAGGATCAGGAATGTCTGCAGTGCCTAGACTGAGACCGAGGCCCTGCTCGACTCCCAACCCCCCTGCTTTCTCCTCTCCTCACCAGTCTCTTACTCCTGCTTGCCTGTCTGCCTGCCTGTCTGTCTGTCTCTCTGTCTCTCTCTCTGTGCCTTTACATGGGCCCACTAGAAGAAGAAATCCCTCTCCCTTGCCTGTCTGTCTGTCTGTCTGTCTGTCTGCCTGTCTGTCTGTCTGCCTGTGTGTCTGTCTCCCTCGCTCTCTGTGCCTTAACATGGGCCCACCAGAGGAAGAAATCCCTCTCACTCAAGTGACGTATTACATAATTGAGCACCGGTAGACAAATATAGGAGAAGCAGCATGTGTGCCTGTGTGTGTATGTGTGTGCATGTGTTTGTGCATGTGTGTATATGAGTGTGAGTGTGTGTGTGTGTGTGTGTGTGTGTGTGTGTGTGTGTGTGTGTGTGTGTATGTGCATGTGTGTGTGCATAAGGAAGAGAGAGGGAGGGCTGCATGTGAACCCTGTGAAAGGTATGCTGCCATAGCAGAGAAGAGGAGAGGAGAGAGCAGAGGAGAGGAGAGGAGAGAGGAGGAAAGCAGAGGAGAGGAGAGGAGAGGGGATAGGAGAGGAGAGGAGAGTATAGGAGAGAGAGGCCTGCTTGAGGCTGGGGGAGGTTATTGGAAGCAGATGTGGAGAGTTTGCTGCTCGCGCGTCCTCCTCTCCTCTCCTCTCCTCTCCTCTCCTCGGCCGCCATGGAGCCCTGTCATCTGCTCCGAGCGGGGCCATGTTTCATCCACTATTGCCTTCGCTCACGGCCATAATTGCCTAATGGGATCAATTATCCAGCAATGGCCACATGTGTGTGTGTGTGTGTGTGTGTGTGTGTGTGTGTGTGTGTGTGTGTGTGTGTGTGTGTGTGTGTGTGTGTGTGTTAAAAGGTGACCTTTGAGTGAGAAAACAGCTCTGTGCCTCTGACCACAGCAAGTGACTGGCTGTGCAAGAATTGCCGTTTTTCCCGATATCCGGGTGTCTGTTTTGCAGAGCTTTTTGGCAGCGTTGGGATGTGATGAGGACGGCGAAGCCAGGAAAAAGTGATTCTGTGATCGTCACAGTAGGGGAAGTTTGCAGAGTAATTCCTATGATAATGGAATGCTTGGCAGATGAGATAGGCCGATCCTCCAGATATTGGGATATACACATAGGTATGCGCACACACACACACGCGACTGACACGACACCAGACCCCATGGTGAACTGCACGTGCAGACAACTGTACAGGGCTTCTTACACTTGTAGAAATCCTTCCTATCGCCTCGCCTTACCCATAAATCATTCTGGCGTGGCACTGACATGAAAGATGGCCATCGGGGGCTGAAGTCCTCAGCCCTAAAACCCCTTGCATGGAGATCAGAGAGGGCCTTGATTTATGTGACGGCGCAGGTAGGGATAACTTGGCCGTGTTGCACTCGCCGCTCGTACGCAACAGGTAATTACTCCCTGAGAACGCTTGTCAGGTCAGAAGAGAGAGTGAGCTCTGCGGTAATCCTCCCCAGATGTCCCACAGCCCGCTCTACTCTGGGTACCACTGATTTGAACTGCAGCCCCGGACCGAGTGGCCAACAGACTGTACTGCAGCCAAGCACGAGCAAGCCATTTAACCTCATGAAAATACCCTCCCAGTAAAGGTCTATTTAAAGCATGCACAGTGCCTACCCAGTGCTGCAAACTGTGATTACAGTGTCTCGATCTAATAAACTCCAAAAGGCTTGACGTTTTTGGAAGTAAAATTGCGAGACTGTATTGATGGGGAGCTGACTTAGCCAAAACTTTTTTGTTTGTTTGTTGCTGGATGTTGATAGAAGAAGTGTGTTTCCATTTGTTTAAAAAGGGGATTAAACACGTTTCATTCCCTCTGTTTTAGAAAGCTATAGTGCTCTCAAGTGATGGCACTTTGCTGGGAATGTTGATTGTCCTGTCTGGGATCCGAGGTATGCATTCTTGTTGTGTGTGTGGCTTTTCTGTTTTTCGTGTCTGAGCCAGGGGCCCGTGTTTGGTTGGGAGCTGGAGCTGGAGCTGTCGTGGTTCGCAGACGTGGTTCGGCCTGGGTGGGTCACCCCAAGTGGCTGCCCTCCTTCCACTGCCAGTCCAGTGTCCAGTCGCCACCATTGTTTTCCTTCTGTCCCTTTTTTTTGACGGAAGAAACACAAATACAGAAATGCGAAAATGCATCACTTTGTTTTTCATCTGTTTTCTGCTTCGTGAAAAGAGGGACTCTGTGTATAAACAACCCTATGTTTTTCGGCCCGTCAGCATTTGAACTTAGTTGCTCTGGATTTTTGAGGTGGAGAGCTTGACCACAAGTTGCTTCACGAAGGCAAAGCCTGTCTGAAAGGTCCGTGGGAGACGAGGGAGCAAGCGAGAGAGTCCAGTGGCACTGTTTTCAGAGGAAATGCCAGTGTCTATTTGATTTAATAAAAAAGAAATCTTGAGACTTAATATTGCTATTTTTGGGCATATGCGGCGGAGGACCTGTTGCAGCACTACTATATTTCAAAGGTAACTTTTTTGATTGAGACTGAAAGAGGGCAGTTTGACAGGCTTGGAATGTGACTTAGCAGATAGAAAGTCATACTTAAGTTTCTGTGCGCTTGCCTTTCTTTCTTCTTTTTGCTCTGCGTTGGAATTTGGGATCCATATGGTATGCATCTATTGTCTACGAGCTGTCGAGCCGTATTAATTTGTATTTTCAATTCAAAATCTGTCGCAGCTGTAGTGGTTAACAATTTCCCCCTGGTCTGTTGTTTGGCTGTTAATTTAAAGCAAGTTGTCTACAGGAACATGCTGAATTAGTTGTCGGTGTGAGAACAGTCCAGTGTTTTTGCTCGTTTGGCTTTACCATGGTTGTCTTCTGAAATACAATGTTGAACTAACATGGGTCGGGGTGGAGCGGGGAGGGTGTTGAGGACTGGAGGAAATAAGAGGCTGGCACCAGCGAAAAAAAAAAAACAGAGAAGAGGAGAGAAAGAGATTGCCCATATGGTGTCCTTATTAGCTGTGGACTGGGCCTGCAGATTTGTGACGCTTCAAAGACTTCAGAGAGACCAACCAGAGACGTGGTGAGATTAGGGTAGTGACCTAAAACCGAGAAAGATTGCGGGGAGTCATGTCTCGCCTCCACCACGACGCCGAATGTGACGGCTATCATGGCGACTTGAAGGTGTTTATTACAGTCTGTTTGGGTGAAGTCTCCATTGGTCTTCTGCTGGATTTATTACTGTTAACCGAATGGACAGTCCATCAGCCAGAGCCAAAATGGAGTCCTCACTGCGCAAGGGTGGGGATCTTTGGGCTAAGTGCTGGGCACAGTGACAGCTCTTTTGTGAAGGCAGGCAAGAGGAGTATTCTGTGTACACATGTTGAAGGAAACCAAAAGGGTGTGGAACTTAGGGTTTGATGATAGAGCCTATTACCATCGTAATCATGATTTTTTGTTTTTGGAAAAATGAAATCTTATTATTGTGTTTTTTTTATTTAAGTCAGGGTATTGAAGGAGAAAGTATCTGTGTTTCAGCATACAGTGACACTCTGCTCAGTAACGTACCAGTGGGTAAAACAACGGCTTATCACTTCAATGCGGGTAAATTGGTTATTGTTTGCAGTGTCACTTTTCATCCGCACGCTAATTATGTTTGGCCAGGCGGGCTCTGGCGGGCGCTGCAGTAATTATGGGCGAAAGACTGAGCCGCTTTCACACACCCACTGGGTTCCTGTAGGGGTGCTGTGAAGATAATGAAATGAGTAATTGTTCCTTCATTAAAGAGGACCCCCCCCCCATCTTGCACATCAAGAGCTGCAATTAGTGTGTGTGGGTGTGTGTGTGTGTGGGTGTGGGTGGATGTGTGTGGGTGTATGTGTGTGTGTGTGTATGTGTGTAAATGTGTAAATGTGAGTGTGTGTGTGTAAAAGTGTAAACAGGAGTGTGTGTACTTTTGTGCATGTTTGATGTGAGGTGGAGGAAGAACAAAGTGTGTGTGAGAGCGAGAGAGAGAGAAAGAGAGAGTGTGTGTTAGGGTTAAATTGTCTGTGAGAGTGAACAACCTGGAAATGAGCAGTGTTGCAGTAGAGAAGCACAGGCAAGATATCCCACATGTGCAGGTGGGAAGATTTCCAGCCAGCACAACAGATAAAGCATATGTTAACATGTCTTTTACAACATGTGTGCCATGTGTGTGTGTGTGTATGTGTGTGTGTGTCTGTGTGTGTGTGTGTGTGTGTGGGTGTGGGTGTGTGTGTGTGTGTGTGTGTTTGTTTGTACAAATGCATGTAAATTGTGTGTGTGTGTGTGTGTACAAATGCATGTAAATTGTGTGTGTGTGTGTGTGTGTGTTTACTTGTGTGCATGTATGTGTGTGTGTGTGTGTATTCACCTGTGTGCATGTACGTGTCCATTCCTACCCTTCACTAAGACCCTAATAAACTAAAAGTATGACAACATATGTATGTATGTGTGTGCAGGTGCGGGGGAGCCCCGAGCCTCAGGTGTTCTGGTACAGGAATGGGCAGGCAGTGGTAGCAGGTGACCGTCTCTCCATGGAGCAGAGCAGTCGAGGCACCTTCAGCCTGGTGGTCCAGAACGTCCAGGAGGACGACGCCGGCCGCTACACCTGCGAGGCCGTCAACGATGCTGGGAGCCGCCAGGTCACCGTGGAGATCATCGTAGAAGGTATCCCATCTCCAGGGATGGACAACATGGCTGCAGAAGCTACTAGATGACATTTTTTTGAAAATATATTGGGATACCTTCTACGATGATAATAATAATAATACATTTGTACACAAATGTATTATTATTATCATCGTAGAAGGTATCCCATCACCAGGGATGGAAACATGGCTTTTGAAAATATATTTCGTATTAATTTAATAATTAATTATTTATTATTTATTATTTCATATTATCATTATTCATTAATTGATTATTTTAATCATTTTAAGAACGATAAAATGTATTTGTATAGCACAATTCATACAAGATGTAGGGGAAAGTGCTTCAACAGTTTGGCAGGAAAACGCAAGGCAGCATTTGTTGCAGCTTAGCAGCGCCGGGAAAAGGAAGTTCAGCCATTCACTGTACATAAATCAAATGATTTTAATTAGCACAAATCTCCAATGAAGACTGGATTCACCTGTATGAAGTGTACAGGTAAAACAGGGTGATTTGAAATATGTGGAACTGGATTGTAGCTTGTTGTTGACCATCGCTGCCCCATCAATGCCCTCACTAGTAGCCTCACTGCTCCAGACCCACATGAGAGAGAGGCTACTTGTGTGAGCTTTCCAACATGCGGTGTCCAGATGAGAGGATTCAGTCATCCTCTGTAAAAACAGCTACATGAGGAGTTTAAATGGCCACTAACAGTGCAGTTAAAGTCAGTGAGCATCATGCTGGCGGAAGCTCTGCACTTATGTAGAGTCATGCAAATCGTGTGAGGTTGCTGAAGTTCGTGGCCCTTTATGAGATTATTACTATGCAGTTTTTTTGCTGCGGCTTTGTCGATGTCATCAAATGGCAGATTTAATAACTTGTCCCCATTTGAAGTTTGGCTTTTGCACGACAGAAGTCTTTCAAAAGGACTATTTCTTGACTCTCAGATGGAACTCATTATGACAACCAAAGGCATGCTCGCAAGGCCAACATTTTCACTGCCCACTTTTGAGGACAGGCAAAAAAAAATTCTTCCTGTTAGCAAAGTCAAGGCCCAGGCCTTCATGTACGTTTTAGTCCTTCTCTAAGCTCACAGGGTACTGTACTTGTCGACGATGCACTGGGTAGTCGTATTAAGCATGACAGAAGCCTGGTGTGGTTTTTGCCTTGAGAACTCATGGTAAACATTCACATATAGCTTGCATCTGTGCTGATTTATGAGCTCATAAACAGCTACTTAAGCACCTCCAACTTACTAAACATAAACAGAAACATATGGAGCACAGCACACATAAACACAACAAGTAGCCACACATTGGGTTATAAAGCATTGTTTGGGTATACTGAAACAATCTTTAAAATATGCCGCAATAAAAGGGCTTTTCTATCACGCCCCTAGGTAACGCAGGGAATAAATATGGCCTTCCTTCCAGCAGCAGAACAGCAGGGTAAGCATATGGTTCCTTGTTTTTTATCTGGAATACCCTCTTACAACTAAGCATTGGCCTGATTTACTTGTACGGTACTGTAGTACCGTTGTCTCTGGTCTCTGGTCTCACTGTATAATATAAAACTGTACCTGCACAGTTGAGTTGCGGTGTTCTAAAATATTGGCATACTTGAAAGTTTTATTATCAGAAAAACAGAATTCTTTACAATCCGTTTGATTGTTAAATGGAACTCATAACTGTGCTCGGGCACGTTTGCCATCACACTATATGTGTACTCAGAGAGTACTAGCGTACCACGCCTCGGTATGGAATGAAGCGATCACACTGGTCAAACAATCCGTACTTTGGAGGTCAAGAGTACGGTACAGATACCTTAATGTTGTGATAAATCTGGTTAATTTCCCTAATTGTATTAAATATGTTCCCTTGTTGATGTTGTTCCCTTGTTCCCAGACTGCATTGACATATGATCAGTCTGTAATTAAAAGAGTAGTTTCTGACTATTAAAACACACTGGTAGTCTGGGACTCTTGGACATCAGGCTGAATTCTTTCCCATGATCCCAGGGGTCGCTTCGGCACTCCTGCTGTGGAGAGCCGCCCGAGCATCTGGGGGGAGAGCCCCCCCAAGTTTGTGACCAAACCTTCGCGCCTGTTCCTGCGCGTGGGACAGACCGGCAAGTTCTCGGCCAAGATCACCGGACGTCCTCAGCCTCAGGTGGTGTGGCTCAAGGTGAGACAGAAAATGGCAGATAAAAAAAGAGATAGATAGAGAGAGAGAGAGAGAGAGAGAGAGAGATAGAGATAGAGAGAAGGATGATAAAATGGTCCATATACAATATGTCACCAAAGATTAAGGAAACATGTTAAATGTGAAATGCATTTTAAAACTGGATTTACAGTATCCAGATTCTGTTTATATTAATTTTGGGCTTTGCCTTCTGCCTCTGAAGAAGGAACAACAGCATTTCAAATTTTATTGCAATTCCAGCTTTGGCCACAATCCTGCATATAGCATCTTTAAGGTTAGGGTAAAGTGTAGAATTAGGGTAAGAGTGACACTTTCCTCTGCATTTGTGGCCCAATGTCTCTGCTCCGCACAGGGCGACGAGGAGCTCCAGGCATCCAGTCACTTCAGCATGTTCGAGAGGTCCGGAATCCACTTCCTGGAGATCCGTGAGGCGTGCGCAGAAGACGCCGGAATGTACACTTGCTCCGTCTCCAACAGTGCGGGAAAGGCCATGGCTTCAGCAGAGCTGAATGTCCAAGGTAGAGAACATACTGTTACACCAGCTGCCCTTGGGCTGACAGCTACAGTAAGCTCTTTATCATTTCTTAAAGCCCACCTTGAAAAGCGCTGGCTGATCTGTGGGTAATAAAATATGAGCCTTTCTGCCACAGCCGCCATGCCCTCCTCCTCTGCCCGGTATTTGTCGCTCGCTTTCAATGTGAGGGTAATTCGGTGGAACCCCTTATCTCGCATAATACGCATACCTTTGTAAATGGGTTTATTTTTCATTACAGGTTCGGGTACAGAGTCAAGCACGTAAGTCCATTTATGTGATACAAAAAATACATACCTAAGGTGGTGACTGAGAAAATATTTGGGAAGGTTTCGCCAGAGTATGCACAGCTGATATCATAACACTCCTATGGTATGTTTTCACATCCAGAAGCCGGGGGGCCCCTGAAATGAGCTCGTCCCCAAAACCAGCAGCAGCAGCAGCAGCAGCAGACGTCCCCTCAGCCAGCCATACCAGCAATGGCCTCCCCAGTGACCAGAGGTCCAGCAGAACCCAGCCAGAGGTTTCAGAGCACAGGAAGGCCCAGAGTACTGTCGCTGTCACCAGAGACACTCGAGATATCACCGAGACACGGACAGAGAGGCAGAGAGACTCGGCGTCCTCCCCAAAGCCCTCGCACACAGAGGCCAGAGAAGAGGGCGCCAGGAGACTAGAGTCTCCTCTCAAGACCTCCGCGGCCAGCCCTGGCTCCAGTTGCCCTTCCACACAAACAGGCAGAGCCCAGCAGCAGCAGCAGGCTGGTAAAGGGGCAGACACACAGGCATCCAGAAGCTCGGGGAGGGTGGGTAGGGGTGTGGGTGCGGGTGCGGGTGCGGGTGCTGGTGTGGGTGAGCTCCTGAGCCCTGGCCGAGCGTCTGGGGCCTCGTCCCCGTCTGAGCCCAGCAGAGACGCCCTCAGGCTGGGCAGAGAGATCCGGGCAGCCTCCCCGGTGGGAGCGGCTCCCAGATTCGAGCTCCAGCCTCAGAGCCAAGATGCCCTGGAGGGCACCCGAGTTCTCTTTAAATGTCAAGGTAACTAGAATCATCTGTTGATGGTGGACCTAAGTTATTGTTTCAGACCTTAATGGTTTCCGATGCACCCATACAGTCAGGAAAGAAAAAAATACTCTGGACCCTGATTGAGAACATATTGTAGGCTATGCTGAGGCTGTGAGCAACTTTGTGCACTCTTAGAATAGTATACTTAGGCTGAAATTTAGAACACATATTTTTGTTAACATAGTAAACACACTGTAATTATAAAGTCTGCTATGTGTACTTGGAAGGGCTACAAGAAGTGTGTAAAAACTTTTTTTGAAAAGCATTTTAAGACGTTTTTCCCTTTTCGAAAGAGCTTAATTTAGTAAGGTAAGTGTAGTCAATAATATTTTTCCTAAGCATGCCATGCTTTATCAGAGTTAGAAATGAGTCATTTTTACTATTTTTATCCACTGCAACCCCCCACACACACACACACACACACACACACACACACACCTAAATCTAAATGACTTTTATCGAAAGCCATTAATGAGCTCACTGTGGTGTTTGGCAGTCTCGGGCTCCCCGCTGCCAACGGTGAGCTGGCTGAAAGATGGCCTCCCCGTGAGGTCTCGGTCCGGGCTGAGCATGCAGCAGCAGGAGGGGGAGCAGCACCTGCTCTGTGTCGACAGGGTGCAGAGGAGCGACGCCGGACAATATGGCTGCACCGCCACCAACACCCGGGGAAAGGTGTCCGCCACCTGGACGCTCCACGTGAAGAGTTAAGAATGTCTTACTGGGATGGTGTAAATAACCAATCATACTTCAGATATTGACTTCAGTCTATGTATATGTGCTTAGTGTTCCAAGATGATGAATACTGGACCACAGCCTTGCGATCAGTCCCAGGGGAGAAATAATCTTGCCCATATAAACCAAACAATATAAGTATAAGTCAAGTCATGAATCTATAGTCTGTGCTGTTTTTAAATCATTTTTAATGAGATTGGTCAGGCTCTGCATAATCTCTGGTATCATATAAATACGTATTACTGAAGCAATAAGTAATGTATCATTCTGACAAGATTATGTAAACATTAGTGTACCAAGATTAGTAGGAGGCACTCCAGTGAGGTAATGCTCACTTTATCGTGTTATCGTGTTCTCCCTACAACTATACGGTAGGTTACCCATGACATAATATTGTTTTGGCAGCGTGTGTTGAGACCACATTCAGTTTTAAGAAACTGGGCCATCTGCTGGCAAAGCAACATCAGCGCAGCTTGAGACACCAGTGTGGGCAGAGTTGTGCCACATGACATACAGTAGTGGTGAGAGCAACTTAAAGAGAGACTTAAGCCATAAAGCCACACTAAAGACTTCTGATGTCCCTAAACTGATGTCACTAAACACTTCTGGAAACACTGACACTGGAACATCAGAAGTCTGTAGTGTGGCTTTATGGTTTAGTGTTGGGCAACCTGGCTTCAGAAGCTGCAATCCCAATACCATCCCATACTATTCCAGATCACCTGATTGTACCTGACTGTACAGTTAGCACAGGTGATTACACTAATAGGTAGATAGATACTTTATTTATCTCAAAGAGAAAAAAAGTTGTGAGAGTTGTGCTACTTAAAGCCATCTGATTTGGTGAATGGCCAAATCACATATAGGGTATGAGACTGTACAGTTGTACAGTAACTTGCATAGCTAACCCATCGCTGGCTGTGTTGTGTTGTGTGGTGTTCACAGGTGCCCGTCCAGAGGGGAAAGCCCCTGTGTTCAGCAGCCTGATTAAGGGCTGCTCTGTGACCGCCGGTCAGGACTTCACCTTGCAGTGCTCCATAGAGGGGAGACCAATGCCCACTGTCTCATGGCTGCTGGACGGTGAGAGGCTGACTCAGTGTGTGTGTATACATATGTGTGTGTGTGTGTGTGTGTGTGTGTGTATACATATGTGTGTATGTGTGTGTGTGTGTGTGTGTGTGTGTGTGGGCGTGCTGGCTGTATCCTGTCCTCCGTGTCTCATCAGACTCCCTGTTCAGCGGGCTGGGCGTGGGTGCAGTGGTGGGGCTGGGCGTGGGTGCAGTGGTGGGGCTGGGCGTGTGATGAGCTGTGAGGAAGTGTATGCAGTGTAGCCTACTCACCACTAGTTGGCTTTCTGTGTGTAATTTTAGGTGTATTACAGTTTTATGAAATCACTACTATTTACTGCTAACATTATTAGACCACCCTCTGAGGTCCACATTGAACAGTTATGATTTTTTTTTCTTCTCTGATCTCAGACGCAGCACAACCACACAGTAAAAAAGTGACTGTTGACTCTGATTTGCAGTGCACTGTACTGCCTCAAAGGCTGCCTTTGCCTCAACTCCATAATCTCTCCCAAGACACCCCGGAGTGTTGTGGCATTAATAACCAGCAGGGGGCGTTGATAGACTTCCGACTTCCTTTTCTAAAATTATCTCCTCTAATAAACACTTTTGAACTTAACAATGTATTTTATGAAAACTACAAAAACAAGTTTACAGGGGAAAGAAACAGTTGTGAGGTCTTTTTGTTCGGAGAGGCAGAGGCCGGTTCAGCCAGCGGACTCCATATGCGCAGTCTGTGTTGGCTCCTGCTTTCCCTCCCTGCAGGAGACCGGTGGCTCAGAAGTAGAATATGTAGTTTTGTTTTTTCTTGTCTGTCGTTTTTGTAGTCTACATTGTACACTGAGGGAAGAGCTAGTATTTGTTTTTAAAATGAAAGCTTTGAACTTGTTGAAGATGTGTCATAGTGTTGTTTAAGGGAAGAACTGCAGTGGTTGATTAAATTGGTAGCTGGTTTTTAGCTAATCAAGATTATAGGGCATGGGTTTGGCTGAGCTATTTTTGTATCCACAGGTTTGTTTTTTTCTGTCAAACATCTGTAAAGCACTACATAGATGCTGGTTTGTTGCTAAACAGTCGAAACATGTTGCCTGCAAACCAAAAAAAATACCCAAATAAATCGACTGAAACAGAGAATTGTTTCCAGTCTGCAACTCTCAGCTGACGCGTCTGTTCCCAGCAACACTCTGTCACTAAATTTGTCTGCTCATTAGGTTGACACGTAACACTCTGCACAGCAGAATTTGAAAAAATTAAACCCAGAGAGATCACACGTTCACAGCCTTTTACATGCCTAGGAAATTGAATGATGAAAGCCTGTCTCTCTATTATGTATGTATTACAGTCATCTGCTTTACATACAGAAACTCTAACAACTGTAATAACCACATGTTGGTAACATTTAGCAGATAGATTACAAAGCATTCTCAAGCTCCTCTCTCTCCCCATTAGAACAATAGGGAAGGGTAGGGGTCCTTCTAGGTAAAGTCTTGCTCATAGTTTCCACAACATGTTTTATACCTTTCTAATGCGGAGAACAGGAAGCTCCAGATGTGTGAGAAGCCTCAATCTGTCGGCCACAGCCAATAAAACGAGACTTTAAAAATGGCTACTACTGTATGATAACAGGATTAGATCCCATGACCCTACACGTCTGGGATATCGGCACCGGGCTGTTGAAAATCTTTATTGCTGGAACCAGCAGCGGTGTGAGCTGTCACAATCCCAAGCCCCAAATGCGAGCCCCAGGAAGCCATATAAAGGAATATGGTGTATTGCTCCGTCTGTAAAACCTAACACCCATCCAAGGTTGGCCTGGCTTCTTGTTGAGGGGGATTCAAAATAATGCAGTGCTGGATGACTGTAAAATCTTCACAAGCTCAAAAGGAGAAAAGAGCTGACGTGGATCAAATGTGAAGATGACTGACCTCACAGCGGCCTGTGGATTCTGCAGATATTGACACTGGTTATGAGAGTCGTTGAAACAATATCTTTTTCATACAACTGCTTCTTAATATTTTACTTACAATAATAGGTGAGATTTAAATCACCCACATATTCCATGCTGAAATAAAAGTGTTTATGTTGTTATTTTTTGGAGCTCCTTTTAGAAGTAGTTGTCCAATTGTGAGCAAATTTATTGATACTTACACAGAACATAACCGTGGCAAGCAACTGATGTATTGGTAACCTTTATCCATTATCTCCTTTTTCCAGTGGAGAGACATAAACATCTTTCATATCCTCTCACCCCAGTGTGTACTTCTAAGTGTCACATGTGTATAAGCGTGCTAAACCCTCTCCTGCTCTCTTTGCTTCCAGATAAGCCGTGCCAGCACGCTCAGGCAGTCTTCGAGAGGGGCCTGGCACAGCTCACGGTGCAGGGGGCACTGCCAGACGACGCCGGCTCTTACTCCTGCGTGGCCGAGAACGAGCACGGGCATGCCGAGTGTTCCGCCATCGTTCACGTCAAAGGTGGGCCGCCGGCTCCACTGCTTGCTCGTCTCTCCCGTTACCACACGCAGACTCGCCTCGCCTCGCCTCGCCTCGCGCCCCATCAATTCAAACTGTCAGGAACTGCACACTGCCACGGTGGTTGGGGTTTTTTTTTGTTTTTTAAAGAGACCTGCCTGTGTTCTGCATTTGCATTTATTATAAACTGAAGCGGTAAGCAGCTGTGGGATTTGGTTCGCGCCACATTTGTTACCTTTGACTAGGCCCCTCCGCCGCGTACGAAGCACTTTCTCTGCAGTACCTTTCTGTCTATTTAGAGACATGGAAAGTCCCCTTCCAACCCCCCAACCCCCCACCATGTGCTAAAATTATCCCACTGTCATAAAAAATGTTTCAAAAAGTAGGGAGGACCCGAAGACTTGAGCATCCCCAGCATGTTTTCATATCAAACGCTCATAGATCTCTCTCTGTCTATTTTTAAGGGACTGTCAGCTACTGTGCCTTCTTGGACAAACTGTATCTACCCATTCCTCATGAGAAAGACACAGAGCTTATTGTCTCAAGTGTGCTATTTTTAAAAAAGGGAAAAGATTTCTCCATTTTAGTCATCATGTCATTCTTTTTCATCTCTTTTGATAAGTAAATACCAACTCTTTTTTTTTCCTTAGGCTAGTTATTTTAGGCTTAGATGTGCTGTAACATTAAAGGAAACATCTGCTTTCTGCATTCCTGCGTGCATCTCGTTTGTCAGTGCAAAGGTTCAGTGCTGAGTGGGTACAAATGCGAAATACCAGCAGTTTCCCACGCAAGGCCACCAAGTTAGTGCATTAGTTGAGCATATCTCTCCATGCAAGAGATGTAGAAGGAAAAGCGAAAAATACCAAACAAATGCAGAAAACAAATATTTACAATTAAAAGACCCGACAGTCTCCGCTATTTTACAGCACACTGTCATGACTTCATCTCAATATGTAGTCTTGAAGTGGCTTTGTGGGATGATTTACAATAGTGAGCCTTATCCTAACGGCCATGCTTGTGCAGAGTAAACTCTTGTGGAGATTGAGTGAGGAGAGGAGAGGAGGGGGTGGCCTGCAAGGCAGCCCTGGAGTTCAGCTGTCTGGGCGGCAGTGATGGGAGCAGGCTGGAGACACCCGGGGGTCTCCCCCCGTGGCATTTAGGCTATGTATATACAGTACGACGGCCTCGTGTTTATGGCAGGCCCTCACCCCTGTCCCAAAGGGTCCCTTTTGTGTGGGCGAACTCTGAGTCTCCGACCGCTGGCACAGAACAGCGTACCATACATGGAGAGAGACTGAACCGGAGAAGTCCTCCTCTCCTTTACAGATGGTGGGCAATTGGCTTTGTTTGAAGCCCGGACAAAAACAGGGTTACCATGAAGGCTTTTAAAAGAGCAAATTATTTTTTAACATGTGTTCCTGTATTTTCAATTTTTTATCATGATGATGACAGTTATGGTACCCATGGGGATGGTCTGGGGATGTGTGTCTGCGCCCTTTTGAATCTCCAGAATGAACGTGACCTTGATTTTTCTTTTTTTTTAGTTTCACACTGTATCAACTAGTTTGAGTCCGCAAATCCATTACTCAGTGAACTTGGCAGGATTCGCACCTTTTTCCATCAAAGGCGTACAGTGTTGGATGAGACTACCCTAGCATTCGCACATCTGGGTTATGCGTGTCACACAAGGCTAAAAACATAACCGTTTCACTGTTATAGTTGGGTCTGATTGAAAGAGCTTTTACTACTGAAATCACATTCAAAGGGAAATAAGAAGGCGGTGGATCCAAACTTTCAAATTCTCGTTTGTGTTTTTTCTTCTTCTTCTTTTTGTACTATTTCCAGACGAAATAGGCTAAAAGTCATTGGCGCAAAGTTCATACAGTGTTATTCATAAGGCCTCTGCAAAAAGTCAAAATTAGAGTCAGTCAGTCGGCTCGGGTCACTAAGTGCAGATTTAACGCGATCTGGCCCTCCTAGTGCGATTTCTGGCTGGCTGGACGCATAAAGCTGTTTATGGCTCGCTGCATCGGGGCGCACTTGGGCAGTCTGACTGCTGTAATGTCTTAATGGCCGTGCAGACACTGTCCATGCGCCCCTACCAGCACGCGGCTCTTAAGGATGGTATTACGCTGTATATTTTCACAAAGACAATAACGGGAGGGCTGGTTATGACATTACGGGCTTGCCTTGTGTCCCATCTCCCCGACAGTTGTTTATGCATTGGACCTGTGCTCGGAATTTGTTGCCAGTAAACTAAATCTTCTGTAACTATTCAATGGCACAGTGTGCTGGAGAGGAGGAATGGAAGGGGCGAGCTGGTGGGGGAAGACAGCGAGCAGAGATTGAGTTGACCCTCTGATTCCTGTGGCATGGTGAACGCATTAGTTTCTACATAGCAAGTAGTGGCCAGCTGATGTTTTGATGTCGGAAATCTCTAAGCCTTTCCCATCTGATAGCTGCAGTCTCCTGGGATGTGCCCTGAGGGAGGATATGTGTGCGCTGCATATTCCTCCATCTGATAGACCAGAAATAAATCACACTCCATTTACCCTGTGTGTACTCTGTGTGGCATTTCAGTAATTAATCTCCATGGTGATGATCATAAGAACGATTGCCATGACGGGAAAAGAACACGGAGACAATGTGAAAAATGCATACCTCCTCGTTTCACTTCATTTTATCATCAGTCACTCGAAACCTCAGCCCACAGTCATATTCGAAGTGAGTTATTACTTCTTTCCCACAAGTTGACTCACTGTTTCTTCGATTTCAGACAAGCCAAGCGCCAAGAGGACTAAAGCTACGCCTGTCGTCGACCCAAGCAGGCCTTCCGCGCCAGTGTTCCTGAAAGGCCTGAAGGACCTGAAGGTGATGGACGGAAGCCAGGTCATTATGACAGTGGAAGTGGCAGGTAGGTGCCCTGTCCATGTAGCATCTGATGCTAACTCTCACAGGCCGCCATCTTGTACTCAAGAATGCTTCGACCTGTGGTATTTCCTGTGGAGCCTCTGGAGATAAGATGCTGTGGACAGCTCTCACTCTGTGCTTGCTTGCATGTCCTCCCAGTGTGCGACCTAGGGGCATGATTTGGCTCAGATTATTATATAATCTTCATGACTTCCTGTGTGTGTGTGTGTGTGTGTGTGTGTGTTGGTGGGAGATAACACATCTGTTCCTTGGTATTTTAGTTTCTTTGGGACCCTAAAATGAATGTTCACACAGTCCACACGTACTATTGCCTCTTTACAGCACATATCTATATTTGCCTTACTAGCAGTTTGGCTCTCGTCCCTTTAAGCAAGCCAAGTCACATTTACTTGCAAGATCATGCAATGTCATGTCAATCATCTGATGTCGTTTCCAAGGCAACCCTACACCAGAGGTGGTGTGGCTGCACAACGGGAAGGAGATCCAGGAGTCGGAGGACTTCCATTTTGAGCGGAACGGGAAGGAGTGCACCCTGTTCATCCAGGAAGTGTTCCCCGAGGACACGGGGAAATACACCTGTGAGGTGTGGAACGAGGTGGGAGAGGCCCGCTCTGAGGCCTCCCTCACTGTGCAAGGTACCTGCTCAATTCCTGATCTATTTCATCAGCTACCTTCTAAATACTGTATATGTATGAGGATTAGCCATAGGTATTGTGTTTGATCATTAACCCTCTATGGTCAGGGTCGGTGGTGTAGTGATAAAAAACAATGTGGGTAAACTATGTGAGGAGAAAAAAAAACTATTTAAACAATAGATGTTCTTATCATCAGCAATTACAACAAGGGGAGTAAACACTATTTTGGGATTGGAAAAGTTTTTTTAAGCTACGTATGTTTACATGTGTTTATCCTCCCCTACATTGGTCATGGGCACAGTAGCCTCTGTCGAATCTTTCCCACAGTTACACAGGTTACTGTGGTTGCTCAGGCATGCTTGTGTCTTTGCATAGATGCTTATGTGTTTGTGTGTGTGTGTGTGTGTGTGTGTGTGTGTGTGTGTGTGTGTGTGTGTGTGTGTGTGTGCGCGCTATAGAGCCTCAGGATGGCGTGCAGCCCTGGTTCATCACCAAGCCCAAGTCCGCCAGCGCCTGTCTGGGTCAGCACATCCTGCTATCCTGTGCCATTGCGGGGGACCCCTTCCCCGAGTATGTGTGGATGAAAGACGGGCAGGAAGTGACATCAGGGGCGGACTTTGACATTCTTCAGAAGGAGGACGTGGTCTCCCTGCTCATCCGGAGAGTAAGGCTTCATCATGCTGGGGACTATGAGATCTGCCTGAAGTAAGTTCACTACAAACACAACACAATGCAAATGTACGTTAATGCAAATTGACATACCACAGCTGTCTACATTATGTCACAGATAGTTTCAGTAGAATTTGAGACATTTTACATTACATTACATTTAGCAGACGCTTTTATCCAAAGCAACTTACAAAAATGAGGACATAAGTTGACAGAGGTGTAGAGGAACAAAGAGTAAGTTTGAGTGAGGAAATAATTACTGTCTGTTACCCTAAGATTTCTGGGCATTATATTTCCTCCGATAAAAATTCTTCACCTTGCAGGAATAAAGTGGGAGATTGCAGCTGTGTTGCCACCCTGCTGGTCAACGAGGGAAGCTCCCCGGGAGAGACTGAGAGAAGGTATGTGTGTCCCCCTGTGAAGAGTGCCTGTGCCTGGAGATATTTTAAATGCACCTCCGGGCCCCAGACCCCGGCTTTCAGTGAGCCTAATCCCCAAATATAACTAAATAAATTGTTGACACTACCACCCCCTGCTGCGTCCATTGTTCTGAAGGGGAAAAAGACCTGGGGGCCCTGCTTAGACCACATTGCCTTATAAGGCTACTCAAGTCAACTCTGATGTAACAGCACTCTGAATTGAACTGTACTTTCCCCTCTTCATCTCTAGTGAGGGTCTTTGTGACGGCAGAGGCAGCCAGGTCTTTTTAACCACCTCCTGTTTTGTTTTGTCCTGTGGTCTTTTTTTTACTCCCTTCCTTTCCTCCTCTTCCGGTGGGGGCTGCTGCTGCAGAGAGGGTGGTGGTGCTGGTGGTGGTGGTGGCGGTGGTGGTGGGTCAGTGGGAGGAGTGGACAGGACATCGCAAGCCAGGGGAGGAGGTGCGAGAGAGGGACACAGCAGCAGCAGAGGCAGCCGCGCAGAGCAGCAGCCCCAGTGGAAGCAGGAGCAGGAGCAGGATCCGGAGCAGGAGCCGGAGCAGGCAGAGGAGGAGTCGGAGGAGGCCAGCGCAGCGCGGGGACTCCTCAAGAGGCGCGTGGAGACCAGGGAGCACCGGGAGGACCAGATCCGCCAGCAGGAGCCGCAGCAGCTGGACTTCCGCACCGTGCTCGGCCGCAAGGTCACCACCAAGAGCGTGTCCGAGGAGGACCTGAAGGAGATCACCGCCGAGCAGATGGACTTCAGGGGCAACCTGAAGGGTCAGGTGCAGCCCAAGACCCTGTCGGAGGATGAGCGCAAGGGCAAGGCCCCGCAGCAGGTCGACTTCAGGTCGGTCCTGGGGAAGAAGCCTGGGCCCGCCGCTCCCCCCAAGCCCTCCGTGAAGGTGCCGCCGACCGGTGGGAGGAACGGGGAGAACCCGACGGTGCCCAACTGCGTGGACGGAGGAGGTGTTATGGCCAAAGCGCCCATGTTCACGCAGAAGCTCAGTGACGCGACCGTGGTGGATGGCCAACGGCTGCGGTTGGAGTGTCAGCTGAGTGGTGACCCTGCAGCCACTGTGACTTGGACTCTAGAGGGGAAAACCATCAAGCCATCCAAGTTTATCATTTTGGCCAATGAGGGTGAGTATACCTCTGTTTTATATTTGCATTTGCAACTGCATTGGCATCCATTTGAAATGTGTGACATCTTAGACATTTTAGAAAGGGAGGACAACAGATTAGCATATCCAAACATGGACACTAAATCTCTTTCATCATTGTTGCACTGATGCCAGAGCTATGCTAGTCTCTCCACTGAGGTTGATCCTCAAACAGGTTCCTTATTCTCCTGATCTCTATTCCCTATCCTTCAGCCTGTACTCTCACAGTAGGGGCTACCATGAAATGACAGTTACTAGATCTAACAGTTGAAAGAACCCTGTCATCATGAGTACCTCACAATTTGTGTCCTTTCTTCGTTGTGTAATCCTTTCCAAATAAAAGCGAACACTATCTCCTATTTACAACCTGTTAGTAGTGTGGTATAAATAGTAAGGGTTAAGAATATCCAAAGGATTCCCTGTTTGGGCTCTCCTGGGGACCAGTGCCAGGTTCACAAGCGTTCGTAACTCTTGCTGTGTTGTAGCAGCTCTGTCTCATGTGTTGATGGGTTGCATAGCTCTTAGGCCACACCACACTGGGCTTGTTATGACAGCCTGGTCACTGTGTAAAGGGATCGGGGTGGTTTTGTACATAGTTGCCTTGTGGATGTTACGAGTCCAGAGATAATTAAACAGTGGATCATAGGACATCAGTGCTGGGGGCAGGGGAAATTACATTTTGCTCTGTACATTGCAGCTGTTGTGCATTATTTAAGGATACAGCTTTAGGACATTGTTGTATCTGATACATTGTGCGACTTATTTATTCATAGTGCATAGTGTTTATTTGTAAGTTTGAATGAGCATAAACATAAGCCTGAGACACAACCTATAGAGTGTAAAAAGGAAATAGAGCAGCTTAAACAATCTTGGTTCCCATCTTGATCTGTGTTCACAGTAAGCACAATGTTCCTCTCGAGTAGGGTTGTGTTTGTGCTCCGCACGTCTGTCATCCACTTTCAGTTTCAATCTTATTTCCATTCCTTGCATAGCTGTCTGTGACGCTTGCATCTGTAAACAACACGCTCTCTTCATAAACACACCATAGGCGTGCTGTTGTGTAATAGGCCTTCAGTCATCACCTTGCTGCCTGAGGAAGGTTGTGTGGGGAAGGGAAGTGTTGTTTCTTATGTGTAGCCTGTGTGTGTGTGTGTGTGTGTGTGTGTGTGTGTGTGTGTGTGTGTGTGTGTGTGTGTGTGTGTGTGTGTGTGCGTGTATATGCGTGTGTGTTTGTGCATGCATGTGTGTGTGCATGTGTGTGTGTGTGTGTATGTGTGTGTGTGTGTGTGTGTGTGTGTGTTGCACTTGTGTTGCAGGAGGACACTGCTCCCTGACCATCGACAAGGCCCTACCAGAGGATGAGGGTCAGTACACATGCCGGGCAGAGAATGCAGCAGGGAAGGCAGAGTGTTCCTGCACCGTGCTGGTGGACGGTGAGTGTCAGATAGCCGCATCTGGGGACCTCTCCCCAGGGGCTGTAGGCCAGGCACTTCCTGCAATTACACCCCACTGTACAATTAACCATGGACCCGGACCCAGGCACGTCCTACCCAGGCCTGGCCCTCACAAGTACAAGCACAGGCAGTGCCACAGCTCCTGGTGGCCTGGAGCAGGCTCTGTGAGAATGGAGGTTATTTGATTATGACACAACTGGAGGTCAATATGGTGGGCCAGGATGTCTTGAAACAGTCTGTAATTGCCAGAATGGTCCTCCATTTTGTCATATGGCAGGGAGATTTATGCACAGTGAAGTCCCTTGGGTTTTTGTTATTTTAATTGTACCGTGGCATGACAGCGTATTTTCTGTCCTTTAATGGTGGAAAAGTCCAGTTTATTTCCCATTTGAGACAAAGGCTAATTTGGTGGTTTGATTCATGACAGGAGCAGTTGTTAAGAGACTTCGGCCGTAGGGCCAGTAGGCCTGGGTAATGTAAAAGTTGAACTGACATTAATGACATTGGGGGTAATACAGTGTTTTTATGACCCAAGAATATAAGACTGCCCCTTTAGCTCAATGCAGGATTGGGAAGGAATACAGTATCCCTAAAGGCCATATTGTATATCTCACACAGTATATTTGTGTGACTTACAAGGCCTGTTAGACATCACACTCTGACCACAAACCATTGTACCAAAGCCTTGCATATAACAGAGATTTACAGATTTACAGGGACATCTCATAAAATAGTTGATAACTTTTTAAAAGTTTTAGCAGTTGAGATAGACAAAATTCCTCTTAACAAAGGACAATGAGTGTGCCAAATATGTCACATGTTTCTGTTTCTCTTTCTCTTTATCTCCCTGCTCCAGATCCTTCGAACAAAAGCACCTCACCAGCTGACAAGAAGACCAAAAAGCCCTCGGCTCCTACCACAGAGAGTGAGTTTTCCAAAATATGCGCTTCCCCATTTCCCAAAAAGGAGTGGCGTGGGATCTCGGAGTCTTTTCCCACTGCCGCCACTGGGCCGTGCGCAAGGGGCTCTTTATAGCACGCAAACAAAAAGGAAAATATTGTTGTGACCTGAGACATGCTCATTAAGTCTGGCTGATCCATCCGCAGTGGCGGATCGCTGCGGTGGCGAGAGCCGTTTTCACAGAACAGGCATGTGCCTGCACCCAACAAGCCCCGGAGTTCACGGTGGTGTCGCTGTCAACGCTGCAGCCCTGAAACTTTATCTGCAAAGCCGCATTTTGTAGCTCCTTACAAGGAGCCCCCGGGCAAAATTTATGCTCCTTTTTGGAGTTAGGGTGATGTTTTTCGCCGCTGTGATCACCATAATCTCCCCGTGCCAAAAGAAAACAGTCATGAGTTATGTGTCTTCTTTCCCACCACATTCCGTTTTTGTGAAACGTCGTGTTGGATACATTAATGTTGGTGGTGTCTATAGCAACGCTGGACCTGGTCCCTTCAGAATGGGGCTGATTTAGCTTCACTTAAAGGTCTCATGTGAGGCCGAGGACCATGTTTGTTTACCCTCGCTCTAGCTTTCATGGTTTATACACTATGCTTCGCCAGCTCTTTTGTCTAGTTAAATGTTTGAAAGGACAGGCTAAGTGGTGTTTTCAAAGAGCTTGGAAGACAGACGGAGAGAGATACAGATACAAAGAAAGAGAGAGGAGAAAGAAAGGGATAGGTAAAAAACAGAGGAAAGGAAAGAAAGCGCTTCTGCATGGCTGCCCTCCTCACTCCCCCAACTACCCCCCCCCCCCCCCCCCCCCCCCCTTCCTCAGACTTCCATGTAAGGCGTCCATCTTGGACCGGCTCATTCAGCATACTGGCCTCTTGTTTCTTTTTTCTCCCCCAATACTCCGGACTTCAGCAGAAAACCTGCCAGCTCTCTGTTATGCTCTGGTCCAGCTGGAATGTGTGCATGATCCAAACGTGCCCTGTTTTCTAACCTGAAACTTTACTGGAGGGGAGAGTATTTATTACTAAATGCAACAGCTCCAGGATTGATGTGCGAAATAGACCTAATCAGTCATGCTAATTATACACTGCAGCAGAATGAACACACAGAAAATCTATCTTTGTGCTTTGCTCGATCGCAGACTTTGTGCATCTTACATCTGCACAGGACATTTGCGAAGTGGAGTGTATGGCTATTAATTGTTGATGTCACGGTGGCCTTTAAAAGAACTTACGATTAAAGATCAAAGCAAAGATACAGGACCATAGCAAATGAAGGCCTCTTTTGGGTATTAGGCAGGTTGAGCTGAGTTGCTTTAATACATTTACTGCAAATTCAATTTATACTGAATGGTGTGCACAGCGGTAAAAAAAAAAACAGAGGACATTGTGCCAAGGCAGAAATTTGAGTGACTCTGTTGTGGTTTACATTAAATGTGGCTTCGATTTTAAACAACTTGCTCAGTTCTGAAAAAAAAGTTGTCTTATATTTCAGGCCCTTTGTAAAATCTTTCACAAAATCTAATTGCACATTCTAAGTGGATATACAAACAGTTACCTCCAATAGTTTTGAGGAGATGACAAGCGTGGGAAATGTGTGAAATACATAACGCAACACAAACAAGCAGTTCCTTCATCCCTGCTGGAAAACGCTAACCCACCCTCGGCCACATTTATTTAGCTTTGGCCCAGAGGCCTTCTCAGGAGCCAGACATCCTCCAGAGCTTGGAGTACACAGTACACTGTACACTGAGGCCATGTGGGGGGCACGACTGCTGCTAAACCAACACCTACCCCACGTTGACCCCGTGTCCCCCCAAAACACCCCCATCACCCCCCCCCCCCCCCCCCCCCCCCCTGCAAGGCTCCATGCAAGACCCCACTCAACTCAACCTAGTTCTGCAGGAGTCTGTGTCACTTTAACTCAAGCAAAGATGTGAAGCTCAGTGTTTCCCGTTTTTAAGAGACTTTCATCCCTCAGCCTTGACCGTTTAAGGTAGTCCCATTAATTTCAATGCCAGCATCAAATAACTTGAGAGTGCTTTGAAAGAACATGCACCTTAAAAAAGAAAGAAAGAAAGAAGAAAAAAGACAAAAACCCAAGCTTTCTACGTGAGTGGTTAAATATTCCTGTGCACATAACTTTGTGGTGCGGTCTTTAGGCAGAGTGAAGGGTCTACGTACACCACACTAAACACTGACGTTAGACTTACGTAAAGGCCTCCTAGGAAAGACAATGCAGTCAGCGCATAGAGTGGTGGATGTGTGAAGGGTGGCATGTTGTTTTGGCCATAGGTCGTTATTTGAGATCGAGATGGATGCGTTTCGACAGCACCGCCATGCCTGAGAGGCCCGGCAGGCCACAGCTGACCGAGCGCAGCTTGGGAGTGGTGCTCCCACGTCACCATGTCTGTAAGCCCTTAAGCCCCTCTGTGCCAACACAGGAACACTCTAATGGATAGCAGGAGACAGCAAGCGGCCTTTCCTGGGATGCACAGTGAATGGTGGTGGAAGCAGTCGGTGCTGCAGCCTGTTTCATAGCTGATAGTAGCACTTCTATACCTGGCTAGTTGATGTAGCTTGCAGCTAGCCTAGCAGTGTGTTGAGGAGTGTGTGTGAATGCATTGCATGCCTGTGTGTGTGTGGGTCAAGAGTGAATGGCTCTGCACGGCTCTCTCAGGACTGTAAACAAGGCAGGAATGCACTGACTTGCATGCTATCCCACATCTGTCCTTGATTTTTTGGAAAGCTCACCCAGGGTTGGATTGTGATAAAGTCATGTATTTGCACAACCACCATAGGAGGATAACTTAGGAAACATTTTATTGCCTAATGTCAAAAGATCCAGGTCGTGCCACTGAGTTCAGAAGGAATCTTGCTAAACACGAAAATAGACATCGTCAAGGAGAAGGCAAACAAGAGACGTCAGCGCTGAGGAACGTGCCGGACACTGTATCATTTTTATAGCACTTTTCTCGGCCCTTCTGCTGTCTCACTCCACACTCCACACAGACAACTGCATCATCTCTCCAGAGCCCGATGATTTGCTACCTATGTGCTCCTTGCTACAGCAGCTGTTAAATTTCCTATCTTAAATCTCTCTCTTCTCTCTTTCTCTTTCTCCTCTCTTTTGCTCTCTCTCTTTGTCTGTCTTTCTCTTTCTCTTTCTCTTTCTTTCGCTCACCCCTTTGCTGCCACTCCCTTTCCTTCAGTATCCTTCAACCCTTTTGCCAATCATACCTTACAGTATGTCACTGATACCATCCCCCTGTACACAGTCCTATGCTTCTAAAAGACATTAGAAAACTGTGATGCCTTATGCACATCAGGCTATAACAGTGCCTGTAAACGAGAAACACTTCTGATCCAATTGGACTTGTGTAGGATCTTTGGCTCTGTAGGATCTTTTGTCTAGTCTGTCATGCAGATCCCCAAGTTCCTTGATATTGATGGCTTTCTAGTGTTCACTCATATCCACACAAAGACCTCAGAGAGGTCTGAGGTAGATGGCATGCAGGGCTGAAAGATCTCAGTCATGGCGTCTACAAATCAGGCATGGCACAGGAGGCCACATTTAACATGTGCTAGTACATGGTCATAACAGCTCTGAAACATTTTGCTAATTTCAGGCATGTAATAATTTCTTGTTTATGCCACCCTGGGCATGTGATTAGTATTCCATAATCTCACCATAATATAACCAAAGTTGTATAAAAGCTGCTGAATGCAGTGTTTTATCAGAACCAATAGCTAAGTTGCTGAGTTGGCCATAACTCCTCAAACCAGATGTCACAGCCATGTGTTTGTGTGTGTGTGTGTGTGTGTGTGTGTGTATGGCTGTGTGTATGTGTTTGTGTGTGTGTTTTAATAGCACATGTGTTTGAGCTTTTTTCAGTATACATGACTGAGTTAATTTGTTGTTGAGTTTTTTGACATCAAACTGTATGAAATCAATCCCAGCAGCACTGCGTGTTCTGTTCAAACCACCAATTCCTGTTGACCCAAAGCCCATTTTCTGGAGTGTGCGGGCTTGAGCCGAGAGCAGAAATAGTTTTGTGTTGGAAAAAGGATGTTTTTATTTCCACGGAGAGAGAGCACGCTGGTCTGTGAGTCAGGGAGGGAGAGGGGGATGAGGGGAGGGGAGGGCTGGCGAGAGAGAGAGAAAGAGAGAGAAGGGGGGGGGGGGGGGGGGCGTTTAGGATGACTGATGACAGAGTCATGGCTGGCTTAAAGTTTAATTGGTTCAGATTAAATATCTTCACCGCTGCTGCTGCTCAACCGTCTGCACGGAGTCGCTGCGCTGCCACGTCGTTTCTTGACAGCAATCAAACTTTAAAACAAATAGTGCCAGGGGGCGATTTCCTGGATACTTTTCTGGGGACCTATTTTTAGTATGACCAAAAAAGGCAAACGCTGGAGACCATAAGCACACCGGCCACTCCTCTCCCAGGACATCCACAAAGAAACTACCCCCCCCCCCCCCCTTCTTCCCCACTCCGCACCTCCCTGCCTCCCCCTCGGCTCACTTATCAAGTACACATGAGTTTATACTCACTTTCCCATATACTGTACTCAACCACCCTCTGAGAGACCCCTCTTTCTCGGGGCAAACAAATGCATTTGGGCTGCATGCACATTTTCCATTTGGACAGTCTCCACCCAGCACCATGAGAATGTTGGTTACTGTATGTGCAAAAGTGCACTGTACTGCATTCTCCCTTCATAATTATCTGACAGATGACAATAAAGATCAACACAAAATGTCATGCATATCACTGATGTTCTAAGCATAATAATAACATTTGAATTTTGTTGTAAACTCAGCTTTTTCCAGATTTGTTGACTGATGTCATACCAGCACATTACTAGCTTGTGTGTCATGCACATATTTGACAGTTGCCTCTTACTTTGGCATTTAAAGCAGCACTATGCAGCTTTTTTGAGTTAATTCATTCTTCATAAGTCACTAGATGCTTAAATGAGTCATTACTACGGCAAATTAAGACTTTCTCAATCGCCCCCGCTGTCTGTGGACAGAATACCACGCTTGCAATATCTTGGTGTCCGTCCCAACAGTCCATTTTTTCCCAAGTGTGTCCATTTACTTGTAAACACTAGGGGGAGCTCCATTGAGAGAAAAACACTCAAAGTTGTAAAGTATCTCTTTTGAAAATTTGAAAGCTATGCTGTCTTTGCAAAGGTTCTCATGTAGTAACTGTGTAATGTTTTCCTTCCACCAGATGAAGCAAGAATAAAGAAGCCCCCTCCAAAAACAGCCCCTAAACAAGGTAACACCCCGCTCAGTCTGCAACATCAGCGTTTTCAGAAGGTGAAATATATGCTCATGTAGCCACGGTCACACACATCATTTAGGTAGCTACACAGTGACTAGAATCCCACAGTTCCCTATGGAACAACTCATCTCCACATCATCAGTCTGCAGATGTCCTCTGTGGGCTCCTCCATAGCCTCTCCATTAAGTCCAACACATCTACAGCAGCTGCTACAGTCATGTAGTGTTTGCTTTTGCAGGGATTGAAAGTGCCACTGTTGTGCTTGCTGCACTGTACATGTAGGCCTGGAGAACAGCAAGCCCTGCCAGGTTCATTTTGCAGTGACTGGAGGATCCATCAGAGCGGCTTGAGAGAGTAGATGTGAAGCCCTGAGCTTGTGGTTGCTGTTGGCGATGAGCGATGACCTGAGAGGATAGGGGGTTTCTATTGTACGTGTGGTATGGGGATGTGGACCGCTCTGTGTGTGTGTGTGTTGTCTCTCCCTCTCTGCAGGCCTGCCCCCTCAGATCCAGCAGTTCCCCGATGACATGAAGATCCTGGCCGGACAGCCGGTGGAGATTCTCTGCAAGTTCGTTGGAGCCCAGCCCATCACCTGCACCTGGCTCAAGTTCCGAAAGCCGGTAAGAGCGAGACGGCGAGAGAGTGAGAGAGTGAGCGAGCGAGCGAGCTCTTGTATCCCTTTCACTGCTGTCCGCATGCTCTGCCAGCGGCCGGAAAGCAAACATTCCATTTCCACCAACAGCCTTTCTCCTCCATTTCCTTGACAGGGATGGAGGCCTAGATTTACTGAGGCAATTTTGCCTCTGTAAACAGAATAACAAACTCTGGCTGCAGTATTTGTTGTGCTTGAAACGTTGGTTGTTGGTATTTGGTTTCCCGTGTGTTCCCGACTCTTCCACGTGCTCCAGCAGCTCATATCTCATGTTGTTTGACTTCTGTCGTCCATCTTGCCTAAAAAAAGTGAAATATGTGCTGTCTGTCTTCTTCCTCCAGATCCAGACAGACAAGACAGATCTGCTCATTGAGACCACAGACACGACCAGCAGGCTGTACATCCCGGAGAGTCAGGAGGAGCACTGTGGTTGCTACACCATCGAGGTCAGAAACGGCGGAGGCATGAGGCAAGCTGCTCTCAACCTCACCATTGTTGGTAGGTACAGTAATGTCAGTGGGGCCTGTGATGTTAAGTCCTGCTTGATTAGGACTTTTACCTGAAGTAAATTATGGTTAAGGAAAATACTCATCTCGAACAACAAGTCCCTTGAAAGCTAAAGAGGATCATTTTTGTGGTACAGTACTAGAAATGTTACATAATGTAGAAATGAATGAAAGTAATTAAATATTTAATTTAATATATCTATTAAAGGATATTCCTAGTCTTTGTCCCTGAAAGACCTTACGAATGCAATGCCATGCCATGCCAATGCTTGACACACGTATGTGTACGTGTGACGTTTATAGCTTATATTTGACTGTAAATAGTTTACAGTACACGATGGGAGCAATACTGCAGTATGTATGGAGCTGGAGGGTGGTCTGAAATCCCATCATTCTCCCTGAGTGGCTGCTGGCAGTGTTGCGTGCCAGGCAGGGGGGGCAGGGGGGGCAGGGGGGCCCTCTCAGCGCTAATCCAGCCTGAGGGGGCTCCTGTGCTCTGGCCATTAGGAATGTGTTACGCTAGGCTAGGTGCTCACGAGCCACAGCTCCATAACCCACACACAGTCAAACTGGGCTGTCATACACGTGTGCACTGCACACACATGCACTCAGCCAGACACACACGAACATACACATACATACAGACACAGACACAGACACACACAAGATTGCACACAGAAACACACGTACACGTACACGTACACACACACACACACACTCTCACACACACACACACACACACACACACACACACACACACACACACACACACACACACACACACACACACACACAGGGAGAGAAGGGGAGAGAGTGAGAGAGAGGGAGAGAGAGGGAGAGAGAGGGAGAGAGAGGGAGATGTCTCCTTTGGCCTTTTAAGGCTTTGGATTCCCGTCCGCAGCTTACCTCTAGAGTCCTCCAGAAAGGAATGGAAACTGTGTTTTCAAACATATGTTTCGTTGAACGGCATATAGTTATGGTAAAGGCAGGGGGGCTGAAGTGGGCGGGGGGTGGTGTGTGTGTGTGTGGGGGGGGGGGTGATAGAGAACAGCACGGCTATGAGTGGATGCATTTTCCACCTCGATCATTCCCACTGTCTCGCAACCTATCATTGACATGAGTACAAAATTTAGGGTCTACACACTGGAAGCGTTCCACTTTCCAGACACCAGCCGTCAGCTGTGCACAGTTGTGTGCAGCCCTGGACAGGAGAGTGAGGGGGGAAAAGATCCCCCTTTCCCCCTGTTGTTAGGCAGACGTGGGCCCAGACAGCAATCGGGGTGTATTGGGGGCGCTCCAGCCATTACTACGCCGGTCCCCCATAAATGGCCTGTTTATTATGTGCCCCTTTCCCTCCAAGTACACTGTTAACACTTCAAACAGGAGACCATGAGACCCTGGCGTAACTACAGTGCAACCACTTCAATGCTTGTTAGTGCATTTGAGTGAAAAGTACTGCCCACCCTACCCCACCCCAACCCCCCACCCGCCCTTTCCTTTCTGCCAGGTTAGGCTTGCATGCTGGGAAAAGTGGTTTTGTGCCAGTGACTTTATCCAGCGAATGCTATGCATCTTGTCTGTCTCGACTGAGGAGTCCATGGGGAAAACGGGGCATGGTCAGAGAATGCAGAAACTGGGAAAATGTCATTTATAAGTTTGGTTTTTGATTCAATTTTATTGGTAAATGCTATTTTAAAATGGCTTTAGCTTGAGGCTGTGCTGGATTTTTTTACAGGACTACTTTTGAAAAAGCTGGAGTTTCAATGCAACTAGAGATGGATTAACTTGAAAAATGTGATTTTGTGACTGCCCATGGACTCCTGAATTATGTTACTTCATAAACTGGGTGTATATCATGCAAGCAGTGACTGACATTGCTGTCCTTGGTTCCAGTAAACCAATAAGACATATTCCACACCAGTTACACTCCATGGGGAGAGTGTTCAGTCTACCTGCTCTTATTGACTGTGCTCTGTAGGCAGCACAGGCAGCACAGGCAGCAGCTTTCACAGAGATGCAGATAGGTCAAAGGTTACATCGTCCAGTCCTCTCTCCCACCACAGCTGCGCAGGCATGCCACAAGGGAGCTGACATTTTTGAGTCGGATGGAGCTGTGGATGTCCTCTCAGTAGATAAACTCATTGTGTTGTTACAGGTGTCTGAAGTAAAACAAGTCTACCACTGCCACTCTAGAGACTGCTGACGTCCTCACAGACAGTCTCGATTTTATTTGGTTAACAACAGTGTGCTTTAGTAAATGTTTTATTTTATACAGGGCATTTTGTATGATACAGGAACCATTTCATGGTATTGTGCACATCATTGCTCCACTGAGGTGGAGATGGCATGACAGTCAGTGTTAGTTAATTAGTTTTGTTAGACTGTTTTCTGTTAATATTTAAGCATTCCTGTGTTTCTCAGACAAACCCGACCCCCCTGCACGAGTCCCCACCATCTCAGAAATCGGCAAGACCAGCCTCACTCTGCAGTGGCGCGGCCCGTCTTACGATGGGGGCAGTGCCGTCCAGTCCTACACCCTGGAGATTTGGGACTCCGTGAGTAAGCAGTGGAAGGACCTGGCCTCCAGCCCCAACACCTACTACTACGTCCAGAACCTCACGGCCGACAGGGAGTACAAGTTCCGTGTGAGGGCCATCAACATCTATGGGACTGGGGAGCCCAGTGCAGAGACAGCCGCGGTCACTGTGGGAGTAGAGGAAGAGGGTGAGCTCCCCCTTGTGGCCGATTTGAGAACTGTCTCCACACAGCAGCTTAACCACCTTAGACATGAGTGATAATCCACTTTGCTGTAATAACAGAGATTTTATTTTCAACAGAGCCAGAGGAGGAGCCTGAGGCATCTGATGAGGGTATGTACCCACCTGATATTTTTAAGATGGGGTTCATAAATTAGGGATAATTGTGTTTACTCTAAATATGTTGTGCAATGATTCTTTTAGAAAACGAGAAAGAGCCAGACTATAAAACGGTGTCCATCAGGACTGACATGAATGTGAAAGACCTCTACAATGTAGAGGACAGGCTAGGAGCGTAAGTATCCGTCCTCTTATTCTACTCCTAAAGAATCAATCAGAACAACCAGGCAGTCACTTTCAAATGCATGTCAAAACTCTAACTTTTAAGTTTTAACTATTAGGGACATGTTTTTAATTTACAGAGATATTGTATTTCAGTGTTTTAATGGTCTTGCCAATAACTTGTTTGTAGTTCATAAAAAGATCTTTGTATCCACAGGAAAACTTTGCCTCACTTCAACTGATACGTGTTTGATGTTTGATGTTTTGATTTTTAGGGGGAAATTTGGAACAGTATTTAAACTCATTGAAAAATCCACCAAGAAGGTATGGGCCGGGAAGTTCATCAAAGTCTACTCTGAAAAAGAGAAGAAGGAAGTGAGAGATGAAATCGCCATCATGAACGACCTTCACCACCCCAAGCTGGTCCAGCTTGTTGATGCATTTGAGTGCGACGCAAACATGGTCATGGTTTTAGAAATGTAAGTACACCTCTGCTGCCCTTCGAAGTCATGAAGACAGGAAGACTAGCTAAGGAGGAGCTGTATGTTTATGTTTATGTAAATGGTTCTTAGCCAACATTATAAACAAAAATACTTGGCTAACATTTTACAACATGATGTAATTTTAAAAACATCAGGACAAAAAACGAGCTTTGGCACACTTCTAAAAAGATAGGTGCGTTGGAGGTGACCCATGGTTTAACTTGGCAAAATAAGTTCTCCCACACTGCCCATTCTGCAAGCAAGATTTATTACAACATTTCGGTCATAGAGCTTTGCCAGCTTGCTTAAGCAACTTAAGCACTGACTTAAGGCAGTGTGTGGGAGTTTTTGTTTTTGTAACAACATTTTAGTAAAAAGCACAAGCATAAGCATAACATGCAAAGGCTAGTAATAGAATAGAATAGAAAAGAATAGAATAGAATAAAACTTTATTAAACCCTTCGGAGAAATTGGGATCCCAGCAGCTAAGCACAAAGTCAAAATAGAGATAGATTAACAGTAAAAAAGTATAAACAGTATTGCATAAGACACTAATAGTCCAAACAGTCCAAATAGAAAGCTGACAGTGCAGAAGAGGCCGATATATTGTATAAGACTAGAACATTATACTTATAAATAAATATATAGGCCTAAGTAAAATAGTGTATAGCACCAACACAATCATTTTCTTTTATAGTGTTTTTCTTTATCTCATCAACAATGGTTTTGTTGTTTCTTTATCTCTTGGGTTGTTGCATGCGTACCCAACCTCATGCATTTGATGCATGTTAAAATCACAAATGCCTGTCTTAGCAGATGTCCTTAGGTGCACATTATGCTTCTGGTACAGTCACTTATGCACTTAGAGTTTATGATATGTACTCACTCATGCTCTTCCCCTGGGCATACTATTAACACGAGAGGGCACTCAACTAGACAGGGTGCATTACCTCTTACAAATATCTTGGAGGCTGGCTGGATGACAAAGTTGTCATTTGGAGTCCGAATCAAAAGAGTATTGAAAAATCTTCATCCAAAGCTTTCCTATCAATATTAGGTTATAGTGATATAGTACACATGCATGCATCTTCATCCTATCTGAAAAAAGGACGTTGTTATCATTCTGCTTTAAGGTTTGTAACTGGTGCTGCAACAAGAACACATCACTGTAATCTATATGGTGCAATGGGCATCACTACAGCTTAGAAGAACAGCCTAGTATAGGCTTTAATGGGTAAACTACCTCAGCACATATGCAGTTTACTGATACTTGGCACTAATACTTACAGTACATGTTCATCCGTAAAAGTCCTCCTTCAATGTCCACCTACACGGACAGAACTGGGCAAATCTGCCTTTTTGTTCATATGCACCACATGAGTGGAATACATTACAAAAAAATGTAGGCTCCCTGCCCTCCCTAGATGTCTTCAAACATCTGTTAAACTCAGTTCTTACACAGCAGTGCCATTGTTTTCCACAGTTTTTAACCTTTATATCTTTAATTCTTAACGTTTTTCTTCATTTTTTCTTGTCCATAACTCTCTTTGTCTCTGTTGACATGTGGAATGTCTGTGTGCTTAATCTGTTAGTCTGTGTTTATTTTATTCCATTTTTAGAATGTCTGTGTGCTTGTGTGTACTAATATTGCATGTGTCTATGTGTGTTGTCTATGTGTGTTGGTTGAACTTTTTCCTCAACTTATTTGCTGCCACCTTGGCAAGGACTCCCTGAAGAAAAGATAATGTATCTCAGTGGGGCATTCCTGGTAAAATAAAGGCTACATAAATAAAATAAATAAATAAATGGAGACTCTGTGCTCCCCGAATGGAAAACTGATGATTTAAATATGGCCGAGGAAAGCAAGAGAAATTTTCTCAAGTATGTGAACTATGCAGACAAGTTAAAAATAGTGACCTTCCCCTTTTTTTCCCTCTCAGCGAAGGAAAAACAAAACACTTAAACTTTCTCGACACAAGAGCTTGACCTCCCACACAAATGTAGTCTCCCTCTGCCTTGTCCTAAGCAAGCTCAGTCATAAATGTGAGTGGTTATGATTTGTGGGCGCGAATGAGTGTGAATGCTAATGTGCACCGCAGGATCTCTGGGGGAGAGCTGTTCGAGCGGATTATAGACGAGGACTTCGAGCTGTCCGAGAGGGAGGTCATCAAGTACATGCTGCAGATACTGGACGGCGTCAACTTCATCCACAAGCAGGAGATCGTCCACCTGGACCTCAAGCCAGAGAACATCATGTGTGTCAACAAGACGGGCAGCAAGATCAAGCTCATTGATTTCGGCCTGGCGCGTAGGCTAGGTAACTTACTGTAACTATGGCCTGCTCCTAGTGCAGTACTAATATACTCTCTACACAGCTCCTCACTCTGACTGTCTTTCCCCACCTCAGCTGTCATGTGCATTGAACGTAACCATGATGCAAAACATATACTGTGCTAGCAGTGCTCCTTATAATGTACATCATAGTACTTTGTGTACTGTAAGTCTGGACCCATCATAAACAATGAAATGACAACATAGTCATGAAATATATCACATGTGTCCAAAGTTTGTTACGTAATGTGTTCAAAGTGTACACCTTAGTGTTGCATAACTGAAGAATACCATAACAATGTAATACAACTATTACAACTCCCTAAAGGGCCAGACTTGTATAACTTTTATGTATTGTGGCTTACTTGTAGTAGTCCTCCAAAACAACCACATGTTAATCTCTAACAGCATTGTGTATGTATTACAGCCAATGCAGGAACGCTCAAAGTTCTGTTTGGGACACCGGAGTTTGTTGCTCCCGAGGTAATCAATTACGAGGCCATTAGTTATCCCACGGACATGTGGAGCATAGGCGTCATCTGCTACATCCTGTAAGTATGGGTCTACTGGGAGGATGAAGTAAGGTGTTCACCATTTTTTGTGTCTCTTTCCATGGTTTGCTGTCTTTGTTCTCTCAAGCACGCACTGTCATGGACGGCCAGAGAAGGAATTTGTATAGCCATCGATCTGCCCTTTCATGTTCGGTCTCAAGGGCTTTGATTTCCATACAGACAGAGAGAACCTAAAGGCAAAGTCAACAGAGCATAAAGGGGCCTGTATTTTTCTGGTTTGACGTGAAGCAAACAGAGACCCTCGGGATATATCATCCTATGTCAGTGCTCACACGTCCACCTAATTATGGCGGCACGGCAGCCACATGGAGAAGGGAGAGTGAGAGCTTTGAACACCAGGTGGCTCTGGTTTCATACGCACATATTCGGGGCTGTACAGTCTGCTACCAGGTGGTCCTCGGGTCTGCTCCAAGCCCCAAGTTTATGTACACTGCAGGCCCCGGCGGGAACATCAGAGGAACGCTCAAGGGCTCCGTAAATGGATCTGAAGGAACGCCGATCCCCTTCCTCCCCCTCGTCTTTCCCCCCACACTGTGCTCAAGGGGCCCCATTTAAGCACATTCCCTCCCCCCCTATACCTCTCCAGATCGGTCCACATAACTCTGGCTTCCGGTGTTTGCTTTGGGCTTCTATCTTCTCCATTAGCCGCTGATCTGTGGTAGGCCTTGTCCCTTTGCATTCAGCACCAGCGTTTTAACCACGAGGGCTGAAGTCCAGCCCGACGCTGAGACTCAAAAGTGAAGTGATGCTGTTGGCACCTCTGTCTACCTGAAGGTGACATTGCAGTGTGGGCACGGCATTGTGAATCATGTGCCTGAAGCTGCGTGCTTGTCATTGTTCATCCACTGCGGCATTAAATGATCTGTGCAGGGCAGAAATGCCGTGGTCGGGCGTTGCCTTCCCGTAAAGGTCACTGCGTTCGCTGTGGTCTGGACATCCTTCAGTGGATTTTCCCTCTTTTTTAATGGCAGAGATGGGCATAGTCTAGACTGAACTTAAAGGCAATTTGAAAGCCTCAAACAAAACAATGTAAAGGCTTACTTACTTACACTGCTGGCACATTTTCAAAACATAGCTCAGCCTGCCCCTTTTGAGGAACTTTGGAGTCCAGACTTGTGGTTGGGATTTTGTGTTTATATTTGTGTTCATATTTACACATCAGAGGTTGCATGTTAACCAACTATGTACGTTTAGTGTGTTTAGTGTGCTTAATTTATCAGATGAAATAGAAATATGCAGTTTGAATGTAATAGACTGGTATTGGGTTATGGAAATGGCACTGTTATGGAAATGATTTACATGGACTTGACAAATGGCTCAATGTTTACTTCATGTGAAAATTTGTGTTTAAAATGTTTTTGTTGTTAATAGCTTGCACATTAGATCATTCATTATTGAATTAGTCTGTGGTGACATGATCAGAGATTTAATAGTTCACATATGTAAGGACTAGATACACAAGGTTTGTATATTCATATGCATACAGTTACATAAACCAATCATCTAAATGATCTCAAGTTGTGCAAGGTTTCTTTGCTTTGGTACAACCCTTTACCCCCTCTCTCTCTCTCTCTCTCTCTCTCTCTCTCTCTCTCTCTCTCTCTCTCACTCTCTCTCTCTCTCTCTCTCTCTCTCCATCTCTCTCTCTCTCTGTCTCTCTCAGAGTAAGTGGACTCTCACCATTCATGGGGGATAATGATGGTGAGACATTGGCTAATGTTACCTCAGCCACCTGGGATTTTGAAGATGAGGCTTTCGATGACATTTCAGATGTGGCCAAGGACTTTATTAGCAATCTTCTGAAGAAGGACAAGGGGTACGAACCAATTACTTACAGCTACTCAGAACAGAGCTGTAGAACTGTGAATGCATTGCTGCAGGATATTACAACTGTTATGTGTGAGCAGCTTATGTGTCAGGGAAACCATTGTTTTTATTACAGCCATATTGGTTTGTTAATAGTTCTGTGTGTCAGCTCATATACAGTATAGACACATATGTAAACATCCTAAAACACATAAACACACACACACACACCCACACACACACACACACACACACACACACACATACATGCACACACACATCCACACACACACACACACACACACATGCACATACACCCTCACGTGCACGCACGCATACAGAAGTGCCTTTCAATGTCCTATCTCTGTTTGCAGTGTGTCCACTAAAAATGCTGTCTCTCACATCACTTCTCTAACAATGACTCCCATATTCCTGCAGTGCCCGTATGTCGTGTGATCAGTGTCTAGAGCACCCATGGCTGAAACAGGACACCAAGACCATGGAGGCCAAGAAACTATCCAAAGAGAGGATGAAGAAGTACCTTCTGAGGAGAAAGTGGCAGGTAACTGGCATACCTTCCTGAGATGGGATCATGCTCAGGCACACAGGCATCTGCGCTGGGTACAGGGATCTGTTACATGATAAATGATGGCGTGAGGGATTCGTTAAAAAAAACTCAACTGAGCATTCTGACCTTCTAAAAATGCAGTAGAAATGGATAAGAAATAATAGATGACTATTTCTTAGAAATGTTTTTAATGCTCTTTGCTTTTTGTGTCCGTTTCCAATGTACATTGATCACTTACTGTTGTCGTTGTGGTGGAGCGTCGTGTGGTGGTGTGTTTGTGTTTTACACCTGATGTCTGAAATATGGAGTAATGCTTAAAAAAAGATTAGGCTATTCTTAAAGGATGTCTATCTATCTTGAAAGTGACTAAGCATTCAGTGACTCATTCAGGTGACTGATTTAGGTTAAGATTTAGCAAACAAAAACCAGATGCTGTTACTGCAGCATTAATTTCCAGCTCAAATAAATTTCCTTAGAACTGGGTAAATTCCATTGTAAGTGCTATGACACATTTTGTCATTTAGTTAGTTGGCTTGCTGGAAGCCTTTGTGTAACAGGAAACTGATCAGATGTTATTGCATAATCCTTTTTTCAGGAATTCTTTAGAATTTGGTTAAATCGCTGGTGTTACTCCCTTGGAAAATCCCACTGAATGTCAAACAAGCATACACATGGTTGTTTTTGTGCCACTGTTTTACAAAATCAGTTGACCTCACGCTATTGTCATTTCCCTGGCAGAAAACGGGACATGCTTTGCGGGCCATTGGCAGACTCTCCAACATGGCAATGATGGCTGGCGTCCACGCCAAGAAGGGCTCCCCCACAGAAGGTGCCGTATCAAATAAAGTCTTTTTACACATTAAAACAGCTGTGTCATTTCAGCTCAAGCCAGTTGTTTTTATTATGTCACCCAAAGTTCTCAGGCCATCTGTTTATGTGCTTTTGGGTGTGCATCTTCAAAGCTCAGGGGAGCCCTCGATTACATCAACATTAAAGTTGGTCATCTGACTCTGAGCCTCTCAGAGTAAAATATTGTTTTCAATTACTGTGGCTCCTTAGAGGCTTTGTGCTTTTAACCTTTGTGCAGAGGACAACCAGTTCCTGGACGCCACAGAGGCGGAGGAAAGGACGCCGGTCAAGCCCAGCTTTAGTTCCACCATAAAGGACGTGGAGGTGGTGGAAGGCAGCGCTGCCCGATTTGAGTGCAAAATCGACGGTGAGGATTGTTAAGATGTTGTTGTGAGTCTCTCTGGTGCGTTAATGGAGATGGCTTGTCTGCTTATTAACAGTCGATTAAAAATGCTTCTATACCCAAGTAATACCATTTTCACTGATAATACTGATAGTACCGGCAAACCAACTGGTCATGACACGCAAGTGCTACAGACAGCTGAACACATAGGCATTTAAAATGCTTATAGGCCTGCAAAAAGTGGTATAATATAGAAAACCCCTCCATGGATCGTAATAGGCATATCAAGCAACTCCAGTGTGAAAACTCCTCATGCTCTGCAGGCTAATCCTCTTCATTCACAGATGTGGGTCACAGATTAAACTCTGATTAGGGCCAAACATGTTTAATCTGATTTGATCTGCGTCTTTTGCATCTGTAATATAGTCGACATCCCTGTGAACACAGAAGCGTGACCGTTCGCTGGCGGCGGGATTAACCTACGTGTCCTTCTGTTCGTTCCCAGGCTTCCCAGATCCAGAGGTGGTGTGGTTCAGGGACGAGCAGCCAATCAAAGAGACGCGGCACTACCAAATCGACTACGACGAGGACGGCAACTGCAGCCTGGTTATCTCGGACGTGTCGGGAGACGACGATGCCAAGTACACCTGCAAGGCCATGAACAGCTTGGGGGAGGCGACGTGTACAGCTGAACTGATAGTGGAGGTTATGGGGGGTGGAGGGGAGGAGGAAGAGGAGGAGGAAGAGGAGGAAGAAGAGGAATAATCGGTACAAGATCAATATAAAGACAGACATGGAAGACCTTGCCTCATTTAACACTACTTTTGTTTACTAGTTGCTTTTGGTAAGGCACTCACTCTCTGGGAAAAAAGACTGTGGATTTTAATGAAGATGGGCTTTTTGATCACTCCTGTGACGTTTTGTGCACTTTCAAATCTTTCTTTTTTCCTTTGGGTTTTTGTTTTTTTCTTTATTCCCTACATGTACTCAACAGTAGCAAGCAGATATCAGATATAAATATTTATAACTTAACCATGAAATAACCCACATTCCAGCTGGTATGTTTAACCAAATATTTAAAGGTTTTCTGTGACTTTTCATCACCATCAAGAGTTTTCTCCCATCCAAACAAGCCTTAATCTCACAAGTGTGTGTGTGTGTTGTGTTGTGTTGTCAACACTGAAGTATTGGACATTTGGCCACTCACCCTGTAAGAGATTTCCCTGTAGGGCAGTTTTAAGCACAATTATCCATATTGTTGTCTGTGCATTGGTTTGGAGGCACTTACCAGTTTTCACTACTTTTCCAGTTTCACTACTTTAAGCAAATGCGTTAGACCCATGTTTTATATTAGATGTATGTAGATTATATTTTCCCAATTTTTATAAAACATACCAGTTTGACGAAGTTCAGATTACAGTGTAATGAGAACTCTGCAGTTGTAGTTACTCACTGTTATAGAATAAATTTTGCCACAAAATACAGTGCTTTCTTTTTATGAATGGGGATTTGTGGATTTGTATGAAATGGGAAATTCCTGTTATACATTAATATACAACTTTTTCATAGTGGATAGCAATGTGAGGAAAATGCATACTTTCAAGAAGCAGATAAGAGACATGCAATGCCACCTACAGCCACTAGATGTCTGTGTTGCATTCTAATGTGCTATCACCACATTTGTTTATCCTTAATGGTCACTTTTCGATCCAAACCTATTCTGGGTGTTTAGAAACTTAAATAGTGCCACATACTTGGCTGTGTAAATGAGCTTATTTCCTGTTACAACACCAAAAAAGTGGCAAGCCTGCTGCTGCCCCTGTGTGACGTTACACACCAAGTGTCTGCTCTATTGATTGTATCATAAAAGAGGGGCATGGCCGTGAGGTCTGGCAACACCAAGAGGCTGCCTGGATTACAATGTTTTCTCTGTGCGTCATCTCAGGCCTCCACACCCATGAGTCTGCACCGCGAAGCCCCGAACAACACTACTCCTTTTGGCCTCTTCTCAGTCAAATTTAGCAACATCTGCTTGGAGTGGGTCCCCCGCGAGACCTCCCCCAACACAGAGATTGCATTGTTTGGCCTTTACTTCTGGCATGGGTTTGGCATTTTACATTTCCTTGTAGTTCACTCCAAAACCCTCAGGAGATGTTAGGCCAACTTGATATCTGACAGCTGTGGGGTGTCTCCCTCCTCACCTACATATGGACCGCTCCCGCTGAGAGCACCGCGACCTACAGCTGTTGAATGCTTTTGACCCGCGGCTTTGTGAGCTACCAAACATGTGGTGCGGACTCTGGTGTGCTGCACCACCATCTACGTGTATCTGCTTTGCAACTTTATATGGCTTCAGGGTCTGCTTAGTGTTATAATTAGGCCCTCGTCTGCTACCAGAAGTGCTACTGGTTCACATCCCTCCGCTGGTTTCATTATAGCCCCCATGATGAGGCTACTTTTGCTTTTGATACACACTAATAATGCACATTTAATTAGCACTATAGTGTTATCAGCGCTTTATAATACATTTATAAAAATTCACACACCACTGTTATGTAGCATATCACAACAAGTATCCAAAAAAAAGACTTTGCCAACATATGCACCTTTGTATAGACATAACGGATTGGAGAGGATATTAAGTCTAAACTTCTTGTACTGTTCAAGGAAGACGCCCCCTCTTCATGTTGCGAGGTACCCACTCTCCATCAGATGGTCTGTCTTTGGGCCACCTGAGTCCCTCACTGGCCCCCTGTCAGCTGTGCTCCGTCTGTCCGGAAGCCCACTGCCCACCAGAGCCTTGCCAGCTCCACCCACAGACTCCCTGCTGGCCACTTATCATTTGGCACTCTTGGCAATTACAATGTGGTAGCTGTGTGTGTGTGTGTGTGTGTGTGTGTGTGTGTGTGTGTGTGTGTGTGTGTGTGTGTGTCTGTGTGTGTGTCTGTGTGTGTGTGTGTGTGTGTGTGTGTCTGTGTGTGTGTCTGTGTCTGTGTGTGTGCATGTGTGTGTGTGTGGTGTAAAATGTGAGGTATGATTCTGTTGTAGGTATCGACATTTTCTTTAAACTATATGGCCAATGGCAGTCCGTCGATTTCTCATTTACTTGTGTAAGCCTAATTAATGGCATGGGACACATCAATACCTTCAAATGTAGTCAAAAGATCAGTGCAAATCTTGTTTTAGAAGATTGCTGTGTCTAAAATACATTTGCTTTGCGCCTAAGTGAATTTGTGTTGCGCAGTGCTGTGACCCTGCCTGAGCTGCCGCCCTGTTGATGCTGTCCTTTCAAAATCCCTCAACATCTGGAGCGCCTCTCACAAAAGTCCCAATGATATCATCCACTGAAGTTCAGACCCCGCCTTGTTTGTCCTGGAGCCTAAGCTTGCATCTGCCCAACTATTTTCTATGATTTGTAGCCCAAATTGGGGGTATTATGATATGATATAACTATAGGATATAGTTTTAGTTTACTCTTTTAATGAAATATTATTTTTTACCCAAGATCAGCTCAGTTACATAATTTCCGTCATCATATCGTCGCACATGTAGCAAACTTTTCTGTAAGTTTGTAAACAACAGTTTTTACGGTAGTGTTAAAGTAAAATACTATTCATAACAACAACGACAAAAAGTTTTCTTAAAAGTGTATCTTGGGGAGGACTTCAAGTACCATAATGCAACCGAACAAAACATCGTCTCCCTTAACTACGGCTTTTTGGCACGCCCAAGTGGGAGGCCAATCTGAAAAGGCTCATTGTGTTGAACTGTGATTCAATGTGTGCGGTGCAGAGTGGATCCAGGACTGTATCTGTTGGTCAGCATAACAAGGATTAACAGGCAACACAGAAGGGTAACCGCTCAGCCTGAATCATGCACATCGTCACCAAAACAGCAAACTGGGAGTGGTGCAGAAATTGTGCAAGATACGGATAAGACACGTTTTTTAATTTCATTGCGCGGTTGCCTAAGTTGCTGCCGAATTCCCCCCGAACGGTATAATGCTTGAGGAAAACTCTTGTCTTTGGAAAAGTCGCCTATTATTGGTTGCGCCTTGTGTATGTCGGTGTGAAGTGATCAGACTGGGATAGAGCTGGAGACTTAGGGACTTCTTCCAATAACGGATACCTTTTTTGTTTTACTCTCCGTGATTTTTTGAAGTGGAGGACGAGAAGAGAAGGCGACTTAAGTAGCCACACCACCTTGAAACATGGGGAACGCAGGGAGTATGGACCAACAAACTGACTTCAGAGGACATAACATGCCCTTAAAACTGCCAATGCCGGAACCTGGGGAATTAGAGGAACGATTTGCAGTCGTTTTGGTGGGTACATATAACTTTATTTTTTTTGTTTAATGTCTCAGAAGTTTAAACATATTCTTTGTTCGACCCATGCTTCTCTTTTCGTTCGAACATCTGTTTGGGGCTGGTCTAAGAACCAGCGAGCAAACTCATGCACACGCCGCTTATGGTCCCATCTTTTGTAGGTTGAGTACTTTGAAATAAAACATTTTTGGCGCATGTTTTTAGCGTAGACCTACATTTTTCACGTACATTGATTTTTCATGTTTTCTTAGATGTTCACCTTTTCTTCTCATGTCGAAAAGCCTGGGAATAGAATTGTCTGTAGCCTATGAGAGCAATACGTCAGGCTAGCACGTCAACTTATGGGTAACCTTCCTGGCGAACGTTTCAGTGTCTTTTATTACAACAGGTTTCTTTATATGAAGCGTTTTTATGCATATTGCTTCATACACATTCGTAATGCAACATAGTTTTCGCTAGTAATGAATAACATTTATAAGTTAGTTATTACAGTCATTGTACATGTTTAACTACTTTTGAGAAGTCATTTATCTTTTTAATGTAACATCAAATGTAGCTAAACATGTTTTATTTAGCTTGTGTATGGTCAGTGGATTTATTCATTTGAACTCTTTTAAACTATTTTTCCCCATTTAAAAATCTGTCAGCTATAATATTAGGTACAATGTTAAAGATGCTTTATACACTGAGGTGTTTGCTTTTTTAGAGAGACCATAAGTAAGTCTTATCTCAAACACCTGTTTGTTGGGAACTTTCACCTAATTCTTGGCTAAATTATGCCCAACACATATTTATGTTTTTGTTAATTGTTTTTGACAGCAACTCATTACAAGTCCTCAGTATATGTTACTGGCGCTATCCTGCCACACCAGATTTCTGTGAGAGCAGACTGGTTGATTTACAGCCAGCCACCTTTCATAATTCAAAGGCTCTCAAAATGAGATGGCTGCTTGAACATAATGTTGCACCTGTGAATGTCTTATGAATGTGAAGAATGTGCTTTGATGAACAATCTGTGGCATTCAAGCAGTTCTCCTATGTGAGTTAGTGAACAACAGACAGACTTTTTGGTTTTAAAGACGTTGAACAGAGCCAGCATCCTTCAGCTGGACCCGATTTTAACGAGAGTGTCTGAATGTGGGTCAGACTTTAGGGCTGTTGAATCTAATGCTCCAGTAAACTCTGGGACACTCCACTGTAGGGCCCTAGCAGAACAGCTTACACTCTTCTGAGCACAAGACCGTGACTCAGACCCAGAAAGTACTCTACGTTACTAAGCCTAGACTGTTACAGAACTCACAAGCAACACAAAGTGTTCGACAACAATTTACCTAGGAACAATATAAGAAGTAAAGAAGATTTCATTTGACCTGTCATTTAAAATGGAAATCTACAGCAGTCAAGAAAGACACACTTGGTTTTTGACAGCTGTGTGATTCAGTTTGTAGGTTACAGTAGTCTGTTCCCTTTAAAAAAAAAGTGTGTGAGTCATTTCGATCACCTCCAGTGCCCACAACCTGCATTGTTACTGTATGACACAACAGTGACTGACAGAACAGAAAAGATGGAAGATTTGGACAGGAAATGAAACTTGCTTTGTAGTGAGTTATTCATCCATAACCTGAAGCTATGGTTTTGTTTGCTGATAAAACAGGTTGGGACCCCATGCTCCCTTTATTACCTAATGGAGCGAGTTTTTCGTGGGAGTCACTAATGCGTGTCACAGTCTTCTTGTTGGGGCGTAATTGCTGCATGTTTCAGCCAGATGAATCCTGCTTTCTGAAAGTGAGAGAGACAGAAAGAGAGAGAGGGAGAGAGAGAGAGAGAAAGAGAGAGAGAGAGGGAAAGAGAAAGAGAAAGAGAGAGAACGAAAGAGAGAGCCAGGCTGCTGCTGGGCTGACATAAGGACATAAGATGTCCAGTCCTGAGTGCTCGGCACTGGAAACCCTAATCTAGTCTGCTCCTGGGACCACCTGTTTCTCATAGCCTGTGAGGTACGGAGGTCTGCTTCTGGGTCGCGTGTTTAAAGTCATACCTCTCTGTGCTCTATGCTGCTGTAGGCCAAGACACCACCACCACCACCATGGTTCTGGTTGTGACAGTGTGTGGAAACTGACCACTGGCCCCTTATTACATTACATTACATTTAGCAGACGCTTTTATCCAAAGCGACTTACAAAAAGGAGGACATAAGCTGACGGAGGTGTACAGGAACACAGAGTAAGCAGACTACCTTTATACATACAAGGAGATGCATGTGCCTAAGTGAGTGTTCCAGAGCAGGGACACTACAGACATAGGTTTGGGTTCTAACAGTGTGGAGAGACTGACCACTGTCCCCTTATCTGACTAGCTGATCTGAAGGGACTCCAGCGTCCGCAGAGCCCATGGAAGCAGAGCTACATGCCCTAATCTCTATTTAGCTTGAGATGCCAGCCCCCCAGCTCCTCGCTCATATCTCATCTCATCCAGCTACATCCCCTAAGGTGGCATGATGGATGACTGGTTGAGTAAGTCCAGACTCAGAGCCAATATCTCGCTCAGTGTTACTGGTATGTCAGGAAACGAAAGGCTTGTTTGCCAGGTCAGTGTCTTCACCCCTTGCTGAGGACATGGCATTAGCAGTGTTTAGTGTTTCATTTGCGGTTCTAAATGTTATTTGCCAGGCTACTATTTTAGCCCCGATACATGTCGTCTATGGCAACTGACCACATGGCTTTTAATTGCTCAGGCAAGAGCGTGATGTTCGCAACCTGTCATTCCAGTGCTATGATAGCATAATTAGCCTGCCTGTAATAGCAGAGGCTTGTGCTAAGCCCTTTAAAACACTGCTTGAACTCTCAAGGGAGTAAGTCATGTCATCTCGCGCCGTAGTTTTGTATTACTTGGCGTCAGACCTTTTGACTGAGACTGATTATTTTTACAGTCTATAAAAAGAAGACAGGAGGAGAGGAGAGGAGGAGAGGAGAGAGACTACAGAGGCGGAATTCAGCCACTAATCCGTGTCCAGGAGTGGGCACCGCCGCCACAAATGACCATGCGTTTTAATCACCTTGGAAGAAAATAGCCATAAAACGCCACGCCTTTGCTGAACCCAGCAGCGGTCTGCTGCAGTAGGCTACCCAAGAAAGAGTATCAGAGTTAGCCCACTCACCTGAAAGTTCATTTTCTTATTTTACTTTCGTTGATTTAAAAATGGGGAGAGGACGCCAAGCATAGTGTGATGCTTCTGTGTAAATCTCACTGACAGTGCAAATAGACGCCAATGATTCATCTGCTTCTGAATGGAGAGCATTTCAAGTTCTTCAATGTGGATCGTCAGACTTATTGTCTAACTTTCTCTCTGTACTATTGTTCCCCTTCTACTGTCTTCCTTGTCAGCTGTGTTTGATTTTATACAGTGCGTGTGTGATTTCACTGTCAACAACACACAAGATAAAAACAATCTCTGACAGCTATTTCAGCGAGATAGACAAATAGCAGAAAGGTCGGCGTGTGCTCCAGACTGTTTTGCAGCCTCTGCCCTCTCAAAAGGAGCCAAATAGCTTTTGTTCCTGGCATACTCAGCACAGGTCCGCTGTTGAGGAATGCGAAGGATCCCAGGAGTTGCAGCTGATATTTAAACCAGACATAATTATGACGCTCGGGCCGAGCCAAGAGCAGAGGAGAGAGACATTTATTTTCTCTCATGTGACCCTGACCGTGAAAACTGAAAAGTAATGTAAACGTCCTTTGTCTCCATCACATGTTTTGCGTGAGAGTTCACACAAACATGCCTGAGAAATGAGTGGGTGTGTGAGGTTATTTATTTATTTTTTGTTTGTTGTTGTTTTTTTCTCTCTGCCATGTAGGCACATCTAGACAGTCTGGAGACCCATTCCAAAAGTGTTGGATTTTGTTTTGCCTCCTCACTTGCCATTTCAGTTGTAATTGATACACAGTATTTTGTCACAGGGGTTCTCAGGTAAAGACACAGACTGTAATTGCTGTTGGGTGTTTTTAGTGTCTTGTATTGCCATAGGGAAATAGTTTGAAATATTTGGCATTTAACACTGTCTGTCAGGCAGGGGCATGTCTGTAAGTGCTAGTGTGGTTGCCATAGCAGCAGCGGCATGGCCGTTGTTTCCAGAGGGAGCAGGGAATGGATAAGATGAGTTACACCAGGGGCTTAACGGAGAATGTCCTGAGACATGCATTTCCACCATTTGGGGCCTTTTGCAGAGTTCACACCTGAAAAAGTTTTACTGTGTAATTGATGCACTCATTTTTTGTATCTGTAAAAACTCTGTAAATGTGACATGTAACAAAAGTAGGTATAGCCTGTTTAACTGAAAATGTTACATTTCTTTCACTGAGGCTGGCTGTTGTGGCATCCTTAAAAGGAATTGATAAGTTCTCTCACTTTTTACTTTATTCAGCAGATATAATAATAACCTTAGACGATGTACGAAATCAACAGACAACACATCATATCGTAACATAATATCTTGTTATGCTAGGCCAAATATCTTTCAAATTAAAAATATCTTACTTGTCTTTACTAGCTAACGAGTCATTGTCTTAAGGCTACAAAACTATGTGTGGTATGGAGGTGTGAGTCGCGTGTTCTGGATAGAGATCAGGAGTACAGGAAGATGACACCCCCCCAGGAAAAATGCAGTAGCTTTTTCTCTCACTAACCATGAACTTCTCATGGAAACAGTGTGTTCACAGTCTTGAACACAATGATGGCTCTCTCAATTTAGCCAAGGCCGGAGCTCTACTGAATGCCCTGTCTTGCCAGCCGAGCAGGAAATTTTATGAGGCAGTTATTGGGGCTCACTTGAATGCCATATGGGAGCTGGTGGCTTAGCTTTTGTTATAGCTGGAGGTCTCAATAGTCAGCCCAGATTACATCTAAGCTGCTTTGTTTAAAGGCAGCTAAAGGGGCCCTATCATCTTTTTGCTGTGTGGTTGTGCGTGTGTGTGTTTTGTGCACTGTCTTGTGACTCTACTCTACTTTGAAATTGTTCAGCGCAAGGCACTGTTAACATTGCGGGCACCGCACATCTGTCTAAATATAGAGATAGCATGTCATTAGCTGACTTAATGTCTACGATCAAAGGTTTCGCAAGTGTGCCATATTATGGTTACCTTTCTATATTTAACCTTGAAAAGCCTTACTCCCACTAGAAACAAAAAAAGTCCAGTGAGTGAGTGTGCTAATCCAGTGAGTGTACTCTGGCAGTGGTCCTCTAGGGCACCATGGGAGCCATTATGCTTGTGTTCATTTCAACATAGTTGGATGTTTTTTTTTTTGATTGCTTAATAAACATCTGTGTCATTCCTATTTGTATTGTGACACCCCCACCCAACCCCCTTGTTATGAATGGACAGGACACATGACTTCTGGAAAAGGTTTCGCCACACAGTACAGTGGGACCTCCTCCACCGGCGTAGGGGGTAGTAGGCTCGAGTTGTCATGCTTTTGTTCACCAGATGCTCTGAATTAATGCCTGTGCTGATTTTCCTTTTAGATACATGCGATTTTCCCCCATAACGTATTTCCTCCCTTCTGAGAAGAACTCCTTGTTCTAAAAAAAAACTTCTGTTGTACAAATCGAGGCATGACAGCAGACCCCTCACCCCATCACCCCCTTACATCCTCCTCCCTCCACACCCCACACCCCACACCCCCCCACACACACAAACACATACACACACACACACACCAAATAGATGAGATGTCTCTGCTGTACAGTAATGGCTAATGTTGAGCACAACAACAGTGTATTTCAGCTGACTGTTGGCAGCGAAGTGATGAGTAGTGAGCCATGACTCATCGGGCCTCTGTGTCAGTCAGAGCTACTGTACATAAGCCCTGTGTCACTCTGTCACTATTCACAAGCTACATGTCAGCTGGGTCACTTTTTTGTTTCACTTCATTGTCGCCTGTGTCTGGCATAAGCACTGTTTTGTCCAGGGGACAATCTCTTAACACACGGGCACACCACTGGTGTATCAGACTTACGTATGTTGTTTATTCTCTAAACAGTAGACAGTAGTATGAGATGTTGCATGTTATTCATTCGTTTACTCTTGTTATTTGTGTTAGGCCTATTTTACTTAGAGGTGAGAAACCATACTCCAGCTCTAAGTTAACTAAGCTATCTTAACTAACACTTAACAACACAGTTACCTGACACCTAAACAGAGTTAACCGTAACAGCCTATTTTCCTATTCGAAGTTTTAGACATGTATAGATTAGTATTTTGAAAGTGCTTGCTACAGTTTTTTAAATGCTAGGCTGGGACCAATTATTTTGTTAACTTTTACCTACTGTGCATTTTCTCTTGAAGCCACTTTCAACAGGCTGGTGTGCTGTGGCTCAGGTTTTGCAAAGTTATGTATGTCTCAATGTACGTAATTAGCTTTTAATGATGGTCAAAGGAGAACCTAACATTAGTAGCAACAGTAGTCTTGGATTTACAACGCTATTAATGACAGGTTTGGCTTCTTCCTGAACTTCCGCAGTGGCAGCAGTCAATGTCTACAGGAGTAGCAGCCGTAAAACCTAAGCTCGGCTGAAAGTAAGTCAAGTATGTGAAAGCCCCCCTTTTAGAAAGACAGGGATTCGGAGACACTTGCATTCCTCGCATTTTCACGCAGACTCTTCATTAAGGCAAGCGAACAATGCCTATTCTCAGGGGAATCCGGGGGAGCGCTGGCTGGAGCGCGGCTGAGTGCCGGGTGTGCCTAGCTGCCAGAGAACAGAGCTGCTCTTTATTCCCGGCACGGCCAAGAGCCTGGCACTGACTCCAGACCTGCCGGCATCCAGCGCTGCCTGCCCCGAGGCCAGGCCGACACGCCGAGCTGGCTTCCCCCAGCCGAGGGGGTGTCGGAGGGCCTGCTGGAGAGAGGAGAGGGGTGATTGAAAGGCGACTGGTGACACAGCACCCCCCCGACTATAGGAGGCCTCTCTGGGCAATTAGCTGTCGTTAAGAGCTGCATTTCTGTAACGCTGTTTGGGACGACAAGAAGCTGCATGAGTTTGAGGGTGGGCGGGTCGCTCCAGCGCTCTGGGCTCTATCAGGAGGAGGGGTGGGGGGATTCGGGCCTGCGGTTGCTGTATGAAAGTGATTTTTTTCCTTCTTCTTCTTCTTCTTCTTCTTCTTCTTCTTCTTCTGCGTCAGCGCCCTCAAAGCCTCTCGACTGGCTGGCCGTGTGTCAGCCTGTCGTGTGGGAACCAGACTCTTGGCTGCATCTGTGCAGCCAGGCCAGGCCCAGCACAGCACAGGGCAGCACAACACAGCACAGAGCTCACTGGAACTTTCTGGTTGCTTGCACTGCGTTTATTGCCTCTGGCTGGGCCATTTGGAGGTGGATGCCTCCTCTGTGATTTGCAGATATCTGCACTCTGGCACGGGCCTCACGTGCAGGCTGACATCACTCTCGAATCGATCGACAGCGTGGCACTGCAGGGAGACGAGACATCTCCTCACTTCACATCAGTCACTGCCATTGTCAGGCTGTCTGGTCTCTCAGTCAAGTGTTGTCAGTCCTGCTCTGATTCAGCTCTTCACCTGACAAAACTCAATAGTCTGCAGCAGAACTTATACTGAAAGCAGAAATGTGTTGTACAGTTACACTTGAAGCTCTGGCATACCCTGCATGATCCTCGCTTGGTCTATGGTGGGTGTAAGAGGATACTGTCGGCAAAAATAAAATAAAAATAAGAGCATACATATCTTACCACATTTATTTTGCACAATCAGTAGTCATAATAGTATAACGATAATGGAAATGATAAGATAAAGAAACACTCAGTATGTTTTTTTAGATCACTGTGTAAACAACATTCAGCCTGGGTCTCTCATGTGACCTCACCTTATGAGGTCAATATTTAACCAGTACAGCACACTGCTTGTTTGTGCCATATTATGTCATGAACAGCTATTGTGTGCATCTGTCTGTCTATCTGCCTGTCTGTTTGTCTGTCTGTCTGTCAGTCTTGGCTCCATTGTCTCGGCCAGTGCTGTGGGTGTCTTGTGTGGAACAGGTGGGGGATGATGTAACACACACACAGTCTGGCCTCGCTACTTCATGCGTTCCTAGTCAGTCAGTGTTCACTGTGATTAAACAGCAGTAGCAGCACTGGCAGAAGAGGCGCACACCACACAGTGCAGAAGGAAAGTCACTCTTGGGCACTTTGCCCCATTGTAGGGAGGTGCATGATGGGAAGATTCAGTGCAAGGCTCCAGCCAAGGTGACAGCTGTTAAGAGGGGAAAAAAAACCTTGGTCAATGAGTCTCGCCGCTTATGGCTCTGCTAAAAGTGTGGGTGTTTTTTTTTGTTTTTTTTTCTTCATGCGATATCGAAAGGCTACATGTCCCAGCTGGTATGTTGGCATTTCGAATAAAACAAAACTTTAGCTTTCTTTTGCTTTCTTTACCGAGCTCTCCTTTCAAGAAGCGGATCTGTTTACAGACACCCAATGAAATCATCTCACATCTGGTTCTTTGTTTTGGTGTGAAAAAATCATCTGTAATAGTCAAGTCTTTAGGTTTATGTTTATGTTATTTAGAACATAAAGAACTACAGTATGAACAATAATACTTTTTTTAAGTGTTGCGACGTGGGTAAGTGGTTATGAGGAGCTATTCTCATTCCTTTTGCTTGTAGCCTACTTTTTTTCTTCTTTTTTGAGAAACTGAGAGGTGCTTTTAAGCAAAATACCATATCAGTTTTCCTTAAGCAGTCATTAGGACTCAAAGCAGTTCCTGGGTTTCGGAGTCAGACCGGGTGCTGAGTCTCATTTGTGCTTGCCAATTTTACTGGTCAGTAATGTTTTTGTATGATTTAATTAGCTGTATCACACCGATTACTGTCAAGACACACAATCTAGGTTAATCAGTGAATAGCCTATTTTGTATCATGTTTTCAGTTTGACCGTCAGGCCGCTGACTTCACTGCATAGTGAGACAGTGACTGAATCGGCTGGCCCTCTAATGGACTCTTGCATTGTGGGGGCAAGGGGGGGGGGGCATTGTGTCTGTCTTTGCACTTACTGCTTGTCCCGATGCTGAAACACTTAGGCATTTTGGACCAAGCCCAGAGAAAGTGAGTGTGCATCTGCGTGCAAATGGGAGTGTGTGTGTATGTCTGTGTGTGTGTATATCTGTGTGTGTGTGTATGTGTATGTGTATGTGTATGTGTATGTGTATGTGTGTGCTTGTCTTTGAGTGAGTGAGTGAGTGTGTGTGAGAGTGTGTGTGTGTGTGTGTGTGTGTGTGTGTGTGTGTGTGTGTGCCTATGTCTGTGTGTGTTTGTGTTTGAGTGTGTGTGTGTGTTTTCTTTTTCTTCCCTGTCATGACCAATGCAACCGCTCTGCCATCTCCCGAGATGTGTGCTCCCTTTTGAAGCTGCCCGAGTTGAAAAGGAGGGGTTTTGTTGGGTAAGCTCTTGCCAGAAGCAACATCTGCAGAGAGCATGGGAGGTCCGTGTGTGTTTGCAGTGTTGCGCGGGGCTTGATGTAGGTCCTAGTGACAGCTCTGGAAGTGCTAGAACAATGCCACAATCTGTTCCTTACAGGTTTGCAAGTGCTCCTCCTCCTCCTACACCGCCAGGCTTCATACATGCTGCAGTGTGGTTGGCTGCAGTAATATAAGCCCAATGAAATCCCACAGGATTATGGCCCTTTCATTTAACACTAACCATTAGGTTATGGAAAAATGCTGGTCCCAGAGTGCCTAGATTTCCCCGTACATATAACGTGGTGCTCTGTACTGGAAGTGGGTGTGTTCCGTGTCTTTCTGGACAAGAGAACTCTTAATTAAGTTCCATTCCCAGTGGTTTTAGGGTTTTATTGCCAATTGTAAAGGCAGCAAGATCTCACACTGCAGCCTTGAATGTGTCGGCTGTATATCTCTTAATTCCTAGAAGTTCTCTAGATAGCGGAATGGCCGTTCCTTAGGCTTGTGGATTACTGGATTGTTTTGGCAGGCGTGCTCGGACGGGAACCAGCTTGACTGGCCAGAGCCTGGACTGTCCTCCCTCACTGCCACAACAAACTCCTCCCACCTGCTTCCTGTAGGCCCCTGCTGCGCTCCACGCCAGCCGCCTCAAAGCCGCCGCCTCGCAGGGTTAATGGGTCGCGGGCCTTTATCAGCAAACCGGTTCTCCCTTTGTCAGAATCGGCCCGCTGGCACCAACCGGGCAGTTAGCAGTGGTGCCAATAGTGCTCCCGAGGCTGTGGTGTAGGGAACAGGAGCCTAATGTGTTTTGACAGGGCCGAAAGCAAGCCAGCCAATGATGTGCCGATTTCTCTGACTGCTACTGTAAAATGTGCCCTGAGGCTATCTATGTGATACCGTGTTGAGTACACACACACACACACATACACACACACACACACACACACACACACACACACACACACACACACATAGCTCAGGGCACTCACAAGTTCAACCCTCAGCCCATACAATAAAAGCAGGGAAAGAATGTTGGCCCATGTTTTAGGTTTCTCTGGCGATTGTAGAACAAAGACAAGCCTGAATGAAATAGAGACCACTTCTCTTCATTTTTAAAAAAGAAAAAGAAAGTTAGTGAAATCCTGCTAAGAATTATGTCTTCTTGTGGGGAGAAGAGAATACTTTTGGTGCACTTAAAATAGGTGAAAGCCTTGAACACTGTTATTGCGTTGTCATCACGGGCGATTTATCGATTTTTCTCCAGTCAGTGTGAGGACCTTGCATAAAAATGATGAAATTCCCATGCCCGCCGTAACACACAGCAGCACAATCTTTTTTTTATTTCCCCAGCCCTCTGCCTTGAGTTATATTGCATTTGTTGTCTTTATTATAGCTTTTCATCCCGGCCCACCGTTAGGGCTCTGATATACAGGGGCACTAAAAAGCTGCATCTGAGGTGGGCTTGAGCCGGGCAGTCAAGCAGTCAATGAAGCCATGAAAGTTTTGTCAGTGCTCCGCTTCTTTTTTACAAACCATCAGACGCGCTTTAACGGCCCAACACGAATTATCACCGGGTCCCAAATGGCCTTAAAATGAAACCCAAATGTGTGTGTTTCGTTGGTAGTTGGTTGGTTGGTTGGTTGGTTGGAAGGCCTCCTCCTCCCCCCTCCCTCCTCTCTGCTGGCTTGCAACCCAGGTCCTCTACAGAGGAGGGCAGACATTCTCCCAAGGATGCCCCTTGAAGGTAGAGCTTTAATGGCTCCCAGACGAGGGCCTTCAGTGCTGCCCGAGGTCTGTTTATGTAGCCGTGAGTATTGTGACTGGGCCTTGGGTGTTGCCCCTCACAGGCCTCGCTGACTGATTGAACTGGGGTGTTGAACTGCTCTCAAGTCATGAGAGCTGGTGCTGGTATTAATTTCTTTAGCCTGATAAAGGTAGTTTCATCAAATCACATCACATCACATTACATTGCATCGCATAAGTTTTACATTACATCACATTGATTGCATGACATTATTAATCTCTGCCTCTAAAATGAGTACGAATGTAAGCTAGTGCTAACTGCCTTGTAAAAAAAATATTGCGTTTATTGTGTTTGCAAATAATTTTACATACTAATTAACTGTGTCAATGACCACTCTGTAGAGAACTTTTTCTTTTTTTAGTGTCCACTGAGACAGCATCAAATGGTAGCTTTTTTATTATAGTATGCTCACTCAGCACAACCTCTCTCTAGGAACCCAAAGGAACTGAGATCACAGCAGTGGTAATTACAGCCCTAGCAGTTTCCTCCTGCTATAACACTGAGGTAATCAGAGAGGTAGTAAATGATGCCACCTTTCCAGTGAAAGCGTGGTATAAAGTTCAGTTAGATAAATGCACAGTTCAGGTAGGTAAATACGCCTCTGTTCCACGCCTCTCACTTCTACTGGGCCAAAACCTCTCTCTGTATTGTTTAGGCCAGATACTGAAAGAAATAAAATACTACCCATGATAAGTTTTGTTAAAGCATGATTACCATTTCCATCAGTGTCATGGGTATAATATAAAATTAGTTCACTGAGTAAAATCATTGGCATCTTAGCTAGGTAGCTCAATGAGAAAAAATCCAACAATACTGTATACTATATTTCAGTGCAGGAGGGAGTGTTAGTATGTGAGCACATTGTTCAGCACAATAAAGCCCAGTACAGTGGTAGTGATTATCATGTGTGTATGAGAGGAAGAGCAAGCTGGAGAGTGACTGACTGGGGGAATGGGGGAAGAATAGTGCCAGGCAGCACTCTGTACTGTGCTGTTGGGGATGGAGGGGTGTGAAAAATAGAACAAACCAGATTACTATTACAGTGTTCTAACAGGATTATGGAGGTGCCATTATGGCTGTTGAACTTCACCAGAGCACGCCTCTCCCATGTGAAGTAAACAGTATTGTAATCTGTGGTAATTTTCTTTGCCTTGGAGATTAGCTGAGTATGGCAACTGTAGGTTATCTTTTTAACCCATGGTAGTTTTTATAATAGGATTAACCTATTTGTAGGGGTCGTATTCAATATACCCTTAAAAATAGTCTAACCTACCACTAACTTAGGTATAGATTTTTTGTTGTTTCTCTTATATTTATAGTTTTCTTATGTAAGTATTACTTGAATGAAGAGACCACTTTGGCTAAAAATGTAAGGATATGTGAAGAGAATTTATAAACTAATAGTCTGTAATTACTCTGTGCTTCCTGTGGGACAGATTGTCTGTCCTCTGTCCTCTCATCACCCCTACTCTCGCTTGCATAAGAGTCAGGCATTAGGCTAAGTCTAAACTGGTGTATATCCAAACATATGCAAGACCTCACTTGTCTATGTATTACATTGTTTATTCTTGTGGGTGTACTTCAGACACTGTTTATGTGTTTTATAATTGTATCCATCTCTAGTAATGCAGTTTCAGGAGTAGGATCAATTGTATTGCATTTGTATCATGCTTTATAATATTAACAAAATGGATACAGACCGATCTCTACATTAGTTTTTACGATGACGCAAAAAAATGGCAAAAAACAGTGTTTATATTAGTTTTAATCTTGATGGGCACGAAGGAAGTCATTTATTACCAAATGAACTTAAACTCTGTGACCGCAACCAAGTTCACTTCACCTGCCCAAAATAGACTGGGAAACTGTCCACTAAGGTCACAGTGTGTCCTTGAAGCCTGCGGTCACTGTTAAGTCAACTGGCGACAACTCATTAGATAACCATAAGCACCTGTCACTAAAGACTCCCATCCTAATGGCTGATTTGTCACCACTCCTTCAGGACCACCACACTTCTCTGGCACACTCCTGTGTCAACACGCGTCTGTTTGGTCACTCACAGCATGCCAGGCCAGTTGCTTGGCTGGGTATTGCCTTCATATATTTTTTTTTTAAGTGCCCTGGGTACACAGTCTGTGTAAACACCCCTCCACACACACAGACATAAACACACCCGGTCAGCGGTGGGCATCTGTGGAGGCAGTGAAACAGTGGGAGAAGGACGGGGTGGGGCTGGGGTTGGTGTGTGTGTGTGTGTGTGTGTGTGTGTGTGTGTGTGTTTGTGTGTGTGTGTGTGTGTGTGTGTGTGTGTGTGTGTGTGTGTGTGTGTGTGTGTGAGCGCGCACGGGCCTGGGGGGGTTTCTGGGATTACACGGCTAATCTGGAGACAGACGGGGGACACCTGTGCCACTGCAGAATTTAAAGGATTAGGGTGCCATGCTGCGCTAATGAGGGGCTGATTTGGGGCCCCCTGCAGCACCTGCTGGGAACTCCGGGGTAGGAGGCCAAGCCAGAGACGGCTTTGACGGCTCCATGCTCCAGCACAGCAGAGCCAGAGCAGAGGAGTGTCTCACACAGACAGACTGATCTGTTACACTGGGGCAGAGACAGTCTTACATAGGAGGAGACAGAGCACTGGAGATAATCGTCCATAGAAATGCATGGGGACACTTCGTAACGCCAATATGGCGAGTGTCTGCAAATTTTCTCCCTGTTCCACTGCCAAGAGCCAATCATCCAAACTGTACAAACGGCGTTCCAATCATGTTGCAGTATCATGCTCCACTGTACCACACTTGCCTGTAGTAAAGCACTGTTCAATCAAGTTTTCGTTGTGATTTCAACCATGTATCTTTGATGCCCCTCAGTCATCGGAGAGTGCATATACTCATGTTTCGCCATTTATTCAGCAAGAGCCTGGTCTTATTAACCCGAAATAGATGCCCAAAGGCGTTGCCAAAATGGCTGCTGAGTGCAGGGACATATCTAGGAGGACTTTGACTGGGGTCTACAGACACGATGGACCGTGCTGTCTAGATCGTTGTGACTAAAACTACAGTGCTGCCTAGTTTTGACAGAACTAGAGCATCAGTCTGAATCCATCGTTTAAAAGCAGCAGTCTCTTTCATAATGATTATAATGAATACGCTCTCTTGACAAAAATGCATCATGTCGAACATGATCCATGCGAGGATGGAAACATGCGTTGTCGTCTAACATTACCAAAGTTATTCACTTAGGCCATGTCTTGTCCTCACTTCCCAACCCTTGTGGATTTTTCCCCCTCTTGTGCCGTCTGGCCCGCTACAGAACAGGCCAGCAGTTGCTGGCAAATCCATTGTCTGGACGGTCCTGCTCAGAAGAAACGAAAGCCAGACAGAGTCTACAGTTCAGGAAATGGTGAGGAAACGCTGTAATGTGAGAAAGGCAGGCGGCCTCACTGAAGAACAGCGGGAGGAGGCGGTGATGGGATAGTGCATAAGGGTACATGCAGCCCCCCGTCCTTCGTGGCCCTAGTCTGGTCTGGAACAGCTGAGCAAAGAGCCCCTGCCACCACTCCACTAGCCTCCCATATCCCCTTGTGTAATCTGCCCGCCCAGCCCCTAGATATCCCCGGCCCCAGCGCTGTCTGAAGGCCATGCTTGGTGGTGAGTGGGAGGGATTAGGCTCCTGGGGTTTCGGCCTGCCTGCCGACGTGCTGAGTGGGGTGTGGAGTGTGGGCTGAGATGCGGGGGTGTTGAAGGAGCAAGAGGCACATTCTTTTTTACTCTACCACTCTCTTACCCCCTCTCTCTTTCTTTTATCATCTTTTTTCTTCTGTCCTTCAGTTGCCAGACTCTCAAGGGTCACATCAGTTGAGGCATAGAGTCATGAAGATCTAAGCATGGGAGGGCCATGGCAGACTCACAGGGTTCAGGGTTTTTTTCCCTATATGATTACACAAAAGTTACACAAAATTACCATATATCTAGCATTTAGATCAGAATTAGAATTAGAAGTTTTGTCAAGTTTTTATAAGTATTGCACAGTATTTCTTTCATCCAATCAATTTACAGAAACCATGCATTGTCCATCCTGATAAAAATTTCATTCATATTCTGTAACTGATTCTCTAAAAGGCATCTCACAGACCATCTTTGGTCCCCCTCCAGGACTTATGCGGGTTTGAGTTAACACAGCAGAAAGTTCTCAAGCCTCAAGTCTTGGGGTCAAGATGGTGGCTAAGACCATCTGAGCCTGCTGCACAGTGTCAGTGGTGTCTATTATAAGTGTGCAGGGAGCTATTCAATCTTTCCTTTCTTCATATTCATTTCTGTTCCCTTTCCAGTAGCGTATGACTCAGCGGCCTGCCTTCTCATGATGCTTCTTGTAGCCACCAATTTAAACTGGAGACATTGACAGGAACATTCAAATGGATTTTCCAAACGGGTTTGAACTTTGGGTTCACCTCCTGAAGTCCACCAGAGAACTTGATGATCTATGGGTGTTGTTTTTGGCTTGCTCGTAGATCAAGTGCTCCTCCGTGAGATTTCGTAAAGCATTACCCACTATGTGACCTGACAACCTGAATGGTGGAAAAGGTCTCACAATCCAAAAAAACGCAGTGGTAGAACAAATGAGGCTTGTGCGAAATGATCAAACTCCACCAATCACCAGGGCCCGTGTGCAGTCGTGGCCTTATAGCCTGAGGAGAAGGGCTTAATCATGGGGTAAATCATGCATTCAATACGGCACCCCTGAAGAAATCAATGTGGCAGTGCTTGTTTTCTTTTTTCCACTGGCTATTTCTTTTTACTGTGGACCTCCGGCAAAGAGGTGGGTGTCGGGCTCAAAGCCTGCTGCTGGTGACTCATGTAATAACTAACTGGCCAGGCTCTCTCTCTTTCTCTTTCTTTCTCTCTCTCTCTTTCTCTTTCTCTTTCTCTCTCCTCAGTGTCTGCATTTTGCATGGCACACTGACTTTAAATCAATAATGCTACAGTTTGTTTAACATTAATGGTGTCGTTAGTCAATGAAGGAACCATTTCAGGGCGGCTCGGGTGACTGAAGCCTGACCGCCACGAACCGCTCAGGAGGAGTGACTGTTTGACCAAACGGCTCGCCTGCATCTCGAGTTTTATACCGCACCAGGGAGGGGGGTGACCATATATCCAACAGACACTAAAGACTTCAAAAGAAAAACTGTGTGTTTCCTTACTTATAGAGACCTTATTCAGGCAGGATTTTCCATTCCTGCTCCACAGTGGCTTTACAGAAAAAAAAGATCATTTTTATAAAGTGGAAAAAGGTTTCAGACGGCAAACACAAGTACCTTTTTGACCAGTCACTTTAACTGAACCTCAAGCACAGACTGCCAGGTGAGAACATAAACTCTTGTTTGACATCTGACCTTTGTGCAAAGCTTAATTGTAACCCGAATATGAAAGAAATCATTCATAGCAAAATCCAGTCTTTCTGTCTTCTCTATTTTTATAAACCTACTCACAGAAGGCAGCCGCACAGCAAGGAGGCTAATATACAAAGATGGAGTAATTTAGATCTGGTAGGCTAAGGGCTCCATCAACACAGCATATATCAATTTTAATACCTGCAGTGTGTGGTACGCAGACTGTCAAGAGCTTAACTGATCAGAAAGCCTCAGCAAACATTCGACTTGTTTGCTATCCTTTCACTTGTGGTCTTCCCTCTTCCTCCCAGTATTGGTTTAATTATTCTGTGGGAAGACTGAAATGGAAAGTGCTCTTTTCCTCTCGTCTCTATGTAAATAGACTCTCCTTCCCTATATGGGAGAGCATGAGAAAACCCAGTAGCTGCCTGCTAAGTGCCTGTCAGCAGTCATCTTGCTCAAGGAGATGTTGGAGATGATGTAAGTGACCTCTGCTTACGTTGGAACGTCACCAGTCAGGAGAGCCCAGCCTGGGCTGGCCTGGACAGGGCAACACGTTTTCCAGAGCATTTTTCCCAGAGATGGCACATAAGGCACAAGATCCACACGGCACATCCAGACACCAGTATCTCCTGAGTAGCCCAACGAAAATACTGTGGTAGATGAAGTGTCAGCGATGGCTTACCTCTTCATGTTCAGCCATGACGTCCAGCAGACGTGCTGAGATGTCTGGCAGCTTCCTCAGTTTTGTGTACTTTGACAGGACAGGGAGTGTATGTGCAATGAACTGTCAGTCAATAATCTGAGTTTTCCATCACAAGTGCAGTGGAGAGGTCCGCTTGCTGCTTTCTGTTTGTGACCTTTTGAAGCATTGAACGACAGATAGGGCAGACGGCTGCCTGGTGGATCGTTCTGGGTCTCCATCTCCTCTCGAGCTCCAGCTGGTGCATCTCGATGCTAATGCAATTTGGTTTCCCTCCTGGAGTGAGAGGGGATGGCCCCACCAGTATGGATCATGTGTGTTACCAGGGATGCCTGCCTGCTGAATCAGCTGGCCCATTCATTGAATGTTTAACACCTCCACCACCACCACCACCACTATCCCCCAGTCATCGTACAGGCAGTCATGGGCTTTCCCAGCAAACACAGAATGCCATTTAGAGTCCTTCTGGTTTCCATGGTAGCCTCACTGAGTTAGATTACCTGACGGTGATTCAAATTACTGCTGTTCTCAGGACTGCCTGTTCCCTGTTGAGGCACTGACTGCAACATAGACACAACACCATTTGGCGTTTGAATTTGTTTTGTTCTTAAAACAAACCTGTTGTGTCTCATGAGGAGAGAATTTATTCTGACCTAGAAAACTTATCTCCTGTGTTTTTAACCTTCGTATTAACCTTCATACACTTGAGACAAACTGATTTACCACAGAGCACATATGCATTTTTAAAAGGGAGTGATTTTTTTCTTCCCTAGAAAAATTGTTTAATGTTACTAGTCCATTTTGGTGATGAATTGTATACGGTCCACCACCACCCCCCATCTTTTCCCTCAGTGTCAGTGCAACCAGCCATTTGCCCCTGACAGCTCAATCTCTCCAAGGCTTAGTCGTGGCGCAGGCATGACATCTGGAAAACGCGACTTCGCAGGAGGCTCTCATCACCCCCATCTAGTCTCGCCTATTCAGACACACACATGTTGGAAAAGCCAACAAAGGAAAAGTCTTGTGACTGAAATCACATTGATAAATGAGACAGACAGTCGAAGCAAAGCGATGTCTTAAGGCGTAATGTTTTTTTTTCCCCTTAGGCAGAGAAGGAGAAAAAAACCTTCTCACCACATCAGCAATGTGGTTTGTTGCACTCGTGGCTTGTGGAGTGTCAGCTTTCACTAGTTTTGCTGTGTTTGTGTAAATGTCAGGAGTTTGCAAGCTGCCTGTGTTTGGGTGGGTGGTGCGATTAAGCTCTAATTGTTTCAATCTCTCTCTCTCTCTCTCTCTCTCTCTCTCTCTCTCTCTCTCTCTCTCTCTCTCTCTCTCTCTCTCTCTGCTGGTAATGCTCAGAAGGGTGGGGTACACAAGAAAAGGGTTTTGGGGCCAAAACAAGACAACTGGAGTCCCATTTTTTTTGGTGGGGGGCGTCCACACAGCAGATGTGGAAAAAGTAGGGCAAACAGGAAAAAAAAGCAAAGCAAGGGAGTGAGAGCTGTGTAATGGGGGGGAAAGGAAGCAGGCCTTGTTTCTTCACATGTTCAAGTTTAACCAACATATGGAGAGATAGGCTTGGTGCGCTAGCACAGAGCTGGCCCCAGAATCTCCGCAACAAAGCGGCCTTATATTTCAAGGCTCGGCATCAGCATATGGGATCAATAAAGAGAGCCGAGGGCCGAGAGAAAAGTCCAAGTTCTGATGCTGGATAACAAGAAGAAGCTGTGTTTCAGGATGTTTATGTTAATTAAAGCAGCAAAAGCCAGCATTATTGCAGTTTGCCGTTTTTAAAAACTTAGATCAGAGTACAGTACGGTAACTTAGCAGCTACAGATAGCTGACATCAAACAGCTACTTCAGAGCAGAACACTTTAATGGAGGCAGCAGGGTGAAGAAGGGAGTAAACACTGTAAGAATCATGTGAGAGAATACTGTCAGCTGAACTCCATTCAGAAACCCTGAATACCCTGAATCTATTTTTACTGAGTGTGAGGAAGTAAACATGCACTTCCCATTCTTGTGGCGTTGGCGATATTGTGTGTTCCTGTGTTATGAGTGTGTGGGAGCTCTCAGACAGACAGATACTGTACAGAGGAACAGAAGCACGCCCCTGCACGCGTAGGGCTTGCCCGGGGACGGCTGCAGGATTAAGGCAGCGCTTAGCGAATGCACTTCATACTGCTCATTATGCAGAGGTCAGGGCTGGTTTTCAGAGACACTGAAAGAATACGCTGCAGTCTCAAAGCAGCAGAGAGGATAAACCTCCATTGGAGGACTGTCTCCCTCTTCCCACATATTTTATTTTTGCACCACTTTATCTCGAGCAAACATTGTGTTTAACAACAACACTCTCACATACTCTCTTATCAGCAATCACAAATGTAATAGCACTGTAATATATGAATGTCATTGGGATGATGTGGGCTAATATTAATATCAAAAAGGTGTGTCAACACCTTACAATACAATAAAAGTATTGTATCTATCTCAATGTGTAAATGGCTGTTGAGTGAGGTAATATTTTCCCTCATTTTGCCGTCGTGCAGAGTACAGTCTTACATCTGGTGTCTTTGTGTTGTGTTTTTGTGCTGCTGACAGCTGCATTTTTTAATCCTTCATCTCCGTTTTCATCTTTTTCTCCTGGCAGAATTCTATGAACCTCCCACCAGACAAAGCCCGACTCCTTCGGCAGTACGACAACGAGAAGAAATGGGAGCTGATCTGCGATCAAGTGAGTAGCATTCTTCTCTGTAGACAACAAAGGAGGTGATGTTGAAGCCAGACTGGCCCACCAAAGTCACGGAGCATTGTCAGACTCACCCACCTGTCTGCTGCACACTGTGGGCGTTAGCCTCTTGGGTACAAAAGAAGCAGTTAGGAAAACAGAAAGTACACTGAGTTAGCTGTCTATTTCTGTCTAAGAGCCACTTCAATAGTACACCGATCTTGTGTAACTTTCTCCTGCACGTTAGCCAAAAAAAGGTAGTTACGTAGCAACTACCCTGGCCTACCCTGGCCAGTATAACTCTGATATTCATATCAGACTGTTTGCCCCACGTGGCCTTCAGACCTAGCATCATGTCACGGTCATTGATATGAAGCTTATTCATTACTTCTAGAAATGGCTGCACTGTTCTTGATATCAAGTATGATGAAGTATTGAGTCCTCGTGACAAAGTGTCATCTTGCTAATGTAACACATTAAAAAAACAGGGAGTGGTCATTTGTAAATAAACAGTTTGCTGAGCTAGACATCGATTCAACATCAGCCAAAATCAACAATAATAATGTTGAATAATGGTCCCTGTAATGCTTTTGGAAAGCAAACAAAAAAGTCTGTACTTTCCCTGCAAGGCTTCTACTCTGTTTTTAGTAGGGAGCTCAGTTACCCAGCTCATTTGAAAAGGCTATTACATAGCATTATAGGTGGAACTAAAGTTTTCTGGATTGATTTTTTTTAATGCTGTGTTATTTCAGAAAAGGCTGTTTGGACTGCCACATTCTGAAGGGTGAAAACAGGCTGTCCTTCAAATGAAAGATAGTCATCATTAGCTGCCTGCTACCATAACCACCTCTTTAAAGTAGCTCTCTTAAAGAAATCCTCCGAATATCATTGACCTCTTCTCCTAATACAAGCGAGGCCTGTGAGATTTTTTTTTTTTTTTTTTTTAGTATTTCATCATTTCATTTCAAAGTCTAAATACTTTGGTTTGAGGTGATTCGTTTCTCTCTAGCATCTGACTACACCTGTGGGATGAAGAGAGTGTACTGTGTTTGTGTCATATCACTCCCCTCATGAAAAATTCTCTTTGTAACCATAGAAACAGTGTCATGGGCAAGGGAGGCTGAGGGGAGGATTGACAGGTAATCTAAGTCCAAGTGCAGTTATCAGTCCCAAATCAGAAGTCAATGTCAATAAATAGGGAAATCATCTCAACCAACAGACTAGTAATACTCTTTAGTATTGTTGATCGTGTAAAAGAGTTTGGAGAAAGGAATGGAGCATGT
>CM059269.1:11394911-11409911 GCA_030347295.1 Setipinna tenuifilis
TGCTGGCCTACATTTGCACTGGTGAGGAAGGTGAGGAGGAGCTTTTTGATCAGCGTGGCTGCGGGCTGCGGAGATGTGCAGCGCCGCTCGACTCAACTCGGCACGGCACCGCGGCCCTTTGTTGTGCGCGGGAGCCGCCGTAACGCCGGGGCTTTTTGAAGTGTCGTGCCAGCTCATCACTATTCTCACAAGTGCATGATGGGAAGAGAAAAAGCTTCTGAGTGTTTTCTGCACACGCTCAGTGCTGCTCAGACAGTGGCGCTTGTTTGAAGCTCTGAAAATCTCAACTGTTATTCTATCTTGTGTTTAGTGTACACGGTCAACAAAGCTTGATTTGGCAAGTTACGCACTGTTGTGCACGATTTGCTTATTTTGATGCATCTTCAGTTTAATTCAGTTCAATTTATTAGTATTTAAAGTACATAATTACCATGAACATGGTCTGAGAACACTGTACAGAAAGGAAGCCATATAGGCTGTGCAGTCAAATGCAATGTATGCAAACATCAGACCAAAATAAATTAAATAAACTTCCCAGTGATCATTAAACGTTTTAAACGGATAAATTGAAAATATCAGACTGAAAATAAATTTGAAAAGAAAATGAACTTTTGCACACCTCTGAAGAAGACAGGTGTGTTGGAGATGGCTGCAGTCTAACTTCTTAGGGAAATAAGAACTCCTGCACTCTGCCTACTTCACAAGAAAGATTTATTTACCTCATGACATTTTGGTCACTTCCTGTTAAGCAACCTGACGAAGGTCCATGACCTAAACATTGTAGAAGTAAATAAATCTTGCTTGCGGAAAGTATAAACTTTAAGTAAAGGTGCTGTACAGAATAAGAGTGGTACAGAGTAAAACCGTGTGATAAAAACAAGCAAGTAAAAGTTAGACGCAGGCCTTTCCTATTCCAAAGACTCTGTAGTGATTAATGGTGTTCTTCTTCCCTCACAGGTGGGTGCGAGAGTTCCTGAACGAAGAGAACAAAGGGCTGGACGTTCTGGTGGACTATCTGGCTTTTGCACAGTACGCCGTCACGTAAGTCACGTCACTGTCCCCTGATGCCTATACATCGCGATGACAACGTGCACAATGGGCTCTTTTCTGGCAGCCTAATGGGTGATGCGTGCTCATAGCTCGCCCCCCCCATGCTCGGCGATGTCCAGTCACTCCTGGAGCTGCACTGGAATTTCCAGGAGCGTTCACGCTGCACGCTGCTATTCATAGATGGCGTGACCCAAGTCACAAGACGCCCATTGAGGACCAGGAGTTATTATTCGCTCCCTCTATCTATCTCTCTCTCTTTCTCTCTGTCTCTTTCTCTCCCTCCCTCTCTCTCTATATATATCTCTCTCTCTATCTCTCTCTCTATACATATCTCTGTCTCTGTTTCTCTCTCTCTTTCTCACTCTCTGTCTCTATCTTTCCATCTTTCTCTATCTATCTATCTCTCTCTTTCTCTCTCTATCTCTCTCTCTTTCCCCTTTCTCTCTATCTCTCTCTATATATATATCTGTCTCTCTCTCTCTCTCTCTCTCTCTCTCTGGGCTGTCCCCCCTCCCTCCCCCGCAGCTCACAGTGTTATTTACAGGCTAACCATGTTTTTTTTTTTTTTATTGGTGTGTCGACACTTTAAGAGGTGGCTGCGTGAGGGAATGTTTGCCTTTTGTGCACATTGTTGCGGGTGTATCAGCAACCTGCCTTCCCCACTTAAAGACCACTGGAGCACCAAGGCAGTAAAACACAGCCCGCACCATCTGGTCCCACGGCTCACTAATGCTGGCCCACGGCTTTTACAGGGGAGTGCGTCCCACACATATGCACTCTCAAAAATAATGGGGCCAGTATCGGTTCTACAGAGCAGTACCGTAGAAGAACCCTTTTCAGTTCTTTAAAGAACCGCAGAGGCAACTTTACAATTCTTTAAAGAGCCATTTGATGCTGATATGACATAACATAGCCCATTTTGATCTGAGGCTCTGAGGAACCATTTGTAATTTGAAGAACCTTTTACATAATATAATGGTTCATGTGAAGTAGCCAGTGAAAGCTCCTCACTGGTAGGATGTCGGCGACTGGAAGTTGGGGTGAAGCGGTGCAATAAAGACCTCGAAAATTCACGAACGTATATATAGAAAAATAGTTTTTTATTTTCTACAAACAAAATCCCGTGCCATAATGAAACAAAAGTAAATAATATAAACACGACACTTAACTCGAAACTAAACGTATACAAAATCAAACTAAAGAGAACTCAAACAAAGCCTTTAGGCTCACTGCGACCTCCCGGTTACCAGCAGCGCCTTACTACTCAGCTCGTTATCTTGCTCTCTCGCACGTTCGTGTCGTCTGGTTCTCTCGCTCTTCCTGTTCGTTCTGTCTCGGTCTCTTCACGTCTCTCTGTTAAACTGAAGCCCTTTTAAATACACAACTTAATTAACGTAAATTGGCCCAATCATGAGATGATTGGGCCATACCACCTCATGACGCTAAACATACATGAACACAACAAGAGACATACATTTGTACACCCAACAATAACTACACTTGTATATACACACACACACACACCATACAAGAAATGTAACGAATTAATAACACAATACCCAAACAAACCCAATTAAACACCAACACCCCCTCCACCACATCACCGATCCCAAATCCCAACTAGTAAAAACACTGCCATAGCGAGGCGCGCTCTCGTAGTATGGCCGAGTGTCCAGGAGGTGAGACGGTGTGCAAGTATAGCGGAGTGTATTTATGGATTTAAACAGAGAAGTTTGTAAATGGGGCATGCGTGTGTAGGCCTACCACACTACATGCAGATGTTGAAAATAAATGCGTTTAACAGATCAATTTGGATTGTGGCGGGTTTGATTGCGTGTGTGTGTGGGTGCGCAGGTGTACAGTGAAGCTCGTGTGTTCCATTCTGTGTCCAACGGTTAAAACCGGTGAGAGGGGGAGACTGAGAAGTTCGCCCTTTCACAGTTCAACAGAGAGTGGTCACTCTCCATAGAACTTTCCAGAGATTTAAAGAACCATTTAAGCACCTTTATTTTTTAGAGTGTATCATTCTTTAGGCCTTTACTCCCTTCACTCGCTGTTTGCATGGTGAAAAAACCAAGATGTCGGAAACCCCAGCTACACAAAGTAAAAGTCCTGCCATACATTGGTTGTACCTGTGCACATACACACAACCCGTGTTTACCAATTACCTACTTGTGCCTGGCTGAAGAGTTATGCCAGGTGAATCCCATGGCTTTGTGAACCATGTTTAAAACAGATGATGTGGTATGGCCTTTGACTCCTGCCCCAGCTTGCCCCCTATTAGCACTCTGTGTTTTACGTAAAAGGAAGGAAATGTATGCCTACTGGACGAAGCCAGACTGTTTGGACAAAGTGAAACAAAGTGAAATAGTCTGGTCCACCAGGCTATAATTTCTTATTACAGGTCAGCATCCAGCCATTGCAGCATAAGTGTTGCTATGCCAGGTCACTTCGCTTGGCTCCTCATCCCCTCCCTCTGCCACTGGCCTCCCTCTCTCTCCTGTAGGTTTGATGCCGAGGCCCTGGAGAACGGCACCGACGGCCCGGCCGACAAGTCCAAGGGCTGGAGCCGCTCCATCGAGGACCTGCACGGCAGCAACCTGCCCTCCCCCCTCACCGGCAACAGCATATCCAGAGCCGCCAGACACTCCACACTGAGGTAACACACACACACACACACATGTACAGGCAGGCAAACACACACACACACACACACATGTACAGCCAGGCAAACACACACACATCAAATGCACACACACATTCATACACACTTGCCCACATACACACACACATGCACAGGCAGGCAAACACGCACACACACATAGGCAGGCAAACGCACACAGACACATTCATACAGACACTAACATGTACATGTAGATATACCAACCATCTATGCATCGTCCATAGTGATACGTTGCAAGGTAAAACGATACCATTCCTCAATTCTGTGTCAGTGTAATACAACCAGGTATAGAGTCTCCACGGCCCCTCAGTATGAAGACAGATAATCTACTGCATAAAAGACTGTTTGTCTCGGCACTCCACTCAGCCATAGTTAGCGCCCTCCATAAACAGTCAGACACATATTGATCACGCTGAGGCACGATGCGGCTCTCTCTCTCTCTGTCTTAAGATTAATGTCAGATGTGATGGGTCAGCCCACTGATATTGATGGAGCCTGTCTGGCATGCTAATCACTATTGATTTGAGCTCATGTCGCCCATTAGGGAGCGATTGAGTGGGGTGGGGTGTTGTGGGGTGGGCGAGAGGACCCCGTACCATGAGCAGACCATGCTGCAGTGGGCTTTCCCGTGGGCGGCTGTCTCCCACCCCCCCTCGCCCTCCCCAGGGGGGGCAGCTTGGCTTGTGCCGCATGTGATCTGTGAAAAGCCCCTTTGTGCAGTCATGAGGCCTTTAAGTCTTTAAATGGCTTAAGACATGTTAGAGGGAGCAGAGCACAGACAGGGGACCAGTCCGGGAAGTGATCCGGTGTGTGTGTGTGTGTATGTGTGTGTGTGTGTGTGTCTGTGTGCGCGTGTGTGTGTGGGGTCGAGTGTGCCGGGTGACCAGGGTGAGTGATCCACATCGGCCTCCGGAATCTCTGACTCACCGACGAGGCGTCGGTGTCGCGGGGCAAGACGCGTGGTTTGTGACCCATCGCCTCCTCCGCCACCATGACCACCACATGACACTGTAGCAGAGAGAGAGAGAGAGAGACAGACAGCTCTCCACAGGGTAGCCAGAGCAGTGGAATTCCCCCTCCTCCGATTCACCACCACAGTTAGTTATCTCCTACTCCATCTCTAGTGGGCCACAGCACATGGCCTGATGGCATGCTGTGATATCCACATTCTGCCCCTGTGTGTGTGTGTGTGTGTGTGTGTGTGTGTGTGTGTGTGTGTAGTGACACAAGGCTGACATGATGGCACAGGCTGCCCCGGTGTAAACAGTCCCCTCCTCTCATGCGCACACACACACACACACACACACACACACACACACACACACACACAGACACACGCCTGCATGCGTGCTAGCGTTTGAAACATCCGCCCAGACCTTGGCTATTTATACACAGATTGCGGTGCTGGGTCGTATAAGGGCATGATGACGTAACACAAGGACATAAGGAAGTTTATTGTTTTAGAATTTATCTCTACAGCATTATCCAGCTTGGCACCTCGTAAAGTGGCAACACAAGACAGAGCAACTAGACATCCCGTTGTAAAACAATAAACTGCACAGCCATAACTATGGATATCGTCATGTTATATATGTGGATGGAACACCTTCCAGCATGTGGAAGCATATTGGGTTGTATTGATAGCAGGCCACGAGTGCTCTACAGGGTGTCCTTAAAGTCTGCACACAGGCAAAATGCATATTTTCAATTTAATTGTAATATTAATAAATGACATCTTCAGTGTGATGTACACCATTCATGATGCGAACTCCCATCACTTCAAACTGATATGTTTTCGCTGTACTCTATAGTATATTGCTGTGTTCTATAGTCTCTTCATAAGTGTGTGGATGTCAATGAGGGTCACTGGGTTCACGAGGCGTCCTTACTTCCTGCTGCCTTGGTCAAATGTTGGTCATTACATAAGGATTTAAGGTTACGTTTATGGTATAAAAAAACCTAATACACAAATCTCAGTCAATTATGCATCTGCACAATCCGCCAGGGTGTTTAAAGAAGCTTTATGTAGAAAAGCCATGTAGGCTGATTCTTGGTGCATTCTCCACCTGATGTTTGTAGGCTAATCTTGTGGTTCATGTGCTGTGGATTACTCAGTAACTGCTTAGTTATTTAAAAATAGCTGTCTAAAAAAATTCCTTTTTTCCTGTGTGGTTTGTGTGTCAGTCAGTCTTACTGTGTCTCTTTCTCTTGTGTGTTCTGTGCCTTTCATTCTTCCTCCAGTTGCCTTCTGTGTGCTCCTGTCTTCGGCATCAGGCAGGTCCACTGATGCTATCTAACACTGCCACACAAATCCCCACCAGCACACACACAAACACACACAGACACACACACACACACACAATCACAGACACATAGACACACACACACACACACACACTCAGATGCGTACATACACATACAGACTTACACACACAGACATACACACACACACACACACACACACACACACACACACACACACACACACACACACACACACACATACACTCACACACAATCACACACACTCACACACACGCGTACATACACATACAGGCTCACACTCACACACACACATACACACACACACTCTCTTATCTTATCCGTTCCCCAACCCCCTCATCCCCTTCCTTGTCCCCCGTCCCTTCCCTGCACATGATGTGTGTAGTGGCTGTGTGTCAGGAAACTGACTGCAGTTGGAATCGTCACTGTCTGTTGTGCATTCTGTAGGAATTGAATTTTCCCTGCTTAAGGCATGTGTGTGTGTGTGACTGCAAGGAAGTAAGCGAGTGTGCATGTGTGTTTTTCTGTGTGTGTGTGTGTGTGTGTGTGTGTGTGTGTGTGTGTGTGTGTGTGTGTGTGTGTGTGTGTGTGTGTGAATATGTGTGTGCATGCACTGCCCACCTGGCTGTTTACTGCCCTCATGTGACTGGTCCCCAGAGTGCTCTTCATATGATCTGAGGGACGCCGCTGCCCACCCCCCCATCTGATCTCGGCCACATCAGCCGCCCCGTCACAGTCAAATGCCACCGCTGTTTACTTGCCATCCCTAAACTAATACCCATGCCTGAGCTCTCACGCGTTTGGGAAAAGCTTTCTATTCTTAGGACTGGCATTTCTCAACGTGTGCTTTCTGTGTGAAGCACGGCAAGAAGAAATCCAGCGTCCAGAACATTTTTGCTGCTTTTGCCTCCTTGCCTGCCTTGTCCATCTCCCACCATTGTTACGTAGACCTGAAGTCTGAAATGTTCACTTGTTCACTAAGTAGTGTGCAGTATATAGTGTGCAGTATATAGTGTATAAGGAAGGTCTGAGTTGCACTGTTTGGTTCCTTACAAAGTCCACTACCCAGTGAGCAAGTGAATATTTTGGAATCCATCCATAGTGTTTGAGTGTTGCTAGTGATTAGCCACATTTTGCTGTCTTTTTCCTCAATGTGATGTTGGTTGACTGAGTGTGTTGTATGTCTCTCTCACACTGCGCCTCTCAAACACTAAAGGACTTCCAGCTCTGCAAAATGCCCAAAGTGTTCCCTGCAAGAAGGGTATGTGTCCGCTGCTTCTGCCTCTGCTGTGCCTGCTAGAATTGGTAGAATGCTGCTCTAGGCTGTATTGCTTTCCTGTGCCCATTGTTTTCAGTCTATGCTCATTGAATTGAATAGAGGTGGAGCTGTGACACATGACAAAATTGCAGCTGACTGTAGAAAACAGAAGAGAAGAAGGAGAAGAAAAGTAAAACATAGCTGTAGGCTTCACTAAGAGGGCTCCTATTAGGCAAGAGACCTGTCAAAGCAGGTTTGGCATTCCAGTATCTACCTGGGGCAGGATACGCACAGCACGCCGCCCTCGTAAAGGCTCCCGACATCCTGTGGTGAGGCAACTCCTCGCAAATCAAACGCTCCATGAGCAAGCACAGGCACAGCACATGAGCCACACTAAACACTGGCACAATTACTTTAAGGAGAGAAGAGGAAAGGAGTGAATAGGAGATGTAAGAAGAGGAAAGGAGAGGAGAGGAAAGGAGTGAATAGGAGAGGAGTAAACAGGAGAGGAGAGAAGAGGAGAGGAGTGAAGAAGAAAGGAGAGTAGAGGAGAAGATGGCATTTAAAGCCATTTAATGTCACAGGTCTGTCATAGTCATGCGAGGGACAAACAGACAGCATGTTTTATGCAGCTGGTTATGTGGCAGACATCCACACACAAACATGCTCAAAAGTTTGTTACCCCTTTAGTTTTTTTTTTCTTATATAAAATATTGTAACCCACACAGAAGAGGTGCAATTTTAGGAGATTGGTGGATTTCCCTAAATGAACGGCTGACTTTAGGACCCCCAACAAGTTCCCTATAGTAGTCTACTAAAGTCAGGATGTTGACTTGGTCATCCCAAAATAGCATTGCCATATTTTACCATTTGTTGGTAGAAATATGTTATGTACTGGTCATTATGTTGCTGCATTTTCTGTGATTATCTTTTTATAATTTTCAAGAAAGGCATATCAAAGACAGATATAAAGATACCGTATGGATGATATAGAAGAAAAAACTAATAATGAAGATAAAATAAAATAAAAAATACAGCACATATCACACTTAACTCATGCTGGCAGCAAACCCATACAGGCCGAATATTCATAGAAGCTCTTTAAGGGCAGCAGGCCACATTCCCTTGAGATTAAGTTCAAAGACAGATGTCCTTACATTCCCTGCAGACCTCACTAGTAAATTCATATTTCAGTGTTTCATCCTGACCAACATGCCACGATATAGGCCCAAACCCTGACACTGCCACCACCATGTTTTACACATGGGATTAGGCTTTTCATGCTGTAATGCTGTGTTTCATTTTTTCCGACAAACATGTAAACCAGAGACCTCTATTTCTGTTTTATCTGTCCACAAAGCATGTTTCTAGTGCCCTTCTGGTTTGTCAATTTAATCTATAGAAAGCTGTAGAGAGGCAAACATGTTCTCTGTTAGCAACCCTGCTAACTGTTGTTCAGAGTTCTGTTGCTCAAAGACTCATGTCCACATAAGCCAGTGAGAGAGAGGCCTTCAGTTGCCAGTTGCTCAGAAGTTACCCTGGATTCCTTTGTGACCTCACAGACTTCTTGCTCTTATAGTGATGTTTGTTGGCCAACTGCTTCTGGCATTTGTATACAGTCTTTTTGACTGTGGGCAATTGGAGTCCAGACTTTAAAGATGGTTTTGGAAAAAGCCAACCTAAACTTTGCCAGCCTGATCAGCATTTACAAGAGGTCTTCAGAAATCGTTTTGTGCGTGCCATGATGCCCTTCCAGAAACATATGTTGCGAAGGTCAGGCTTTTATAGATCCATCCTGTTGATTGAAAACAACTGACTTTAATTTGACCTTTAAGCTACTTATAGTTAAATGCTAGTCCTGGAGGTTCACATACATTTGCCACTCGCAGATATGTAATGTTGGATCATTTCCTCTCCTTCCTTTTTTTAATTAGGTTCTCTTTATCTACTGCTAAGATTTGTGTGGGAATCTGCTGATTTAAGACTGTATTTATGCAGAATTATAGGCTATTCTAAAGTGTTCATGAGCATTTAAACTCCACTGTATAAAGTACTTGCATAAGCTGTTAATCAGTCACAAATAGATTCTGTTTTTCTCCCCTGCTGTGTGCTTGCTTAATGCCTACCTCTCTGTGGGCCCTCACTCCCCTCTCCTGCCCCCTCACTCCCCTCTCCTGCCCTCTCCTGCCCCTCTCTGTGTGTGGAAAAGCTGCCCTGGAGCAATAGTGAGCAAGGCCCCATGGCTCTTGTCATTTGACTGAAGAGTGTACCATGCCCCTAGGCAGCCAAGCCCATATGAATCAGTGAATGACTGTGTCTGTGTGTGTGTGTGTGTGTGTGTGTGTGTGTGTGAAAGAGAGAGATCAAGAGAGAAAGAGAGAGAGAGAGGGAGAGAGAGAGAGAGAGAGAGAGTGTGTGTGTGTGTGTGTGTGTGTGTGTGTGTGTGTGTGTGTGTGTGTGTGTGTGTGTGTGTGTGCATTTGGCTCCCCCTTCCTTGGCTCAGCATCCTGCTCATGTGTGTTTTGTGGTTGAGCTAGAAATAACTGTTTGCTATCTTCCCCTGCTTACTGTAGTCTCTCCTCTGAGAACTTTCTTCCATTACTTTCCCTCTCTTACGTCCTCCTTTTCTCTTCTCTTCTCTCTCCTTTTCTCTCCCCCCTTCCCCAGTAAAAAGGCCTCTTACATGAGTAGTTTTTTTTTCCTTCATCTCGACAAAGCTGTGCTGGATGTTGCTTTGCATACAAATCAGGCCCCGCCATTGTTGCTCTTGAAAGTGATACCTCCGTTGTTTGGCTCGATTGGCCTGAAACAATAACGCTGGGCCCTCCGCAGTGCCCCCAAAACCCCTCCACCCCCCCTACCCCTGCAGCAGTTCTGACCCCCCAAAATCCCCCTTGTGGCACCTGTGGATGGCAATGGGGGCCGCACGGCTGCTTTTGTATGCGACTGGTGCTATGTCCATATGGACAGCCATTGAGTTTAATGTCCCAGAAGAGGCCAAGGGGGTTTGTGTGCTGGTGGGCCCTCAGGCCCATGGAGCTCTCACTAGTCAAAGTTATTATGCCACTAGCCAGCCACAGCCACACACTGTGCTGTGTGTGTGTGTGTGTGTGTGTGTGTGTGTGTGTGTGTGTGTCTGTGTCTGTGTCTGTGTCTGTGTGTGTGTGTGTTTATGTATGAGAGAGTGTGGAATAATAGATTCTCACACAAAATGGCTAAAGTGGGCAGCTGGGGAACAGATAGAGGGGTGTCACTAAAAACTTGAAAAACCTGCGTAACACAAAAGCACATCTTTGTGTTGGAGTGGACTCCTTGCATCGTGCTTTGTGTAGGAATCAATATTCAAACACTGTGAGTGAAAAGGAGATAAAAAAGGTCCTGTTTGTCCCTCTCCTCTCCCTGTACGTTAACGTAGGGCTAACACGTTGCCGAGCCGGCGGACGCTGAAGAACTCGCGGCTGGTCTGCAAGAAGGACGACGTCCACGTGTGCATCATGTGCCTGCGTGCCATCATGAACTACCAGGTGAGGAAGGCATAGCAAGCTTGACTGTGTGTGTGTGTGTGTGTGAGTGTGTGTGAGTGCGTGCATGCATGAATGTGTGTTTGTGTAAGTGTGTGTGTGTATGTGCGTTTGTATGTATGCATTTGTTTCAGTATGTGTGTTTGTGTACATAAGTATGTGTGTGTGAGTGTGTGTGTGTGTGTGTGTGTGAGTGTGTGCATACATGAATGTGTGTGTGTGAGTGTGTGTGTGTGTGCATGCATGAATGTGTGTGTGTGTGTGTTTGTATGTATGCGTTTGTTTGACTGTGTATTTGTGTGTGTGTGTGTGTGTGTGTGTGTGTTCGTATGTATGAGTTTGTTTGAGTATGTGTATGTGTGCGTGTGTGTGTTCTTGTGTGTGTGCTTGTGTGTGTGTGTACGCACACGCATCAATAATGTGCCCAGCCACTCATCCATCACAGCTGAGGTGGTATTTCTCCTCTGCCAGGCGAGGCAGGGCGGCTCATTTGTCAGTGTTTAGCTGCAGATCTGCAGCACATATGGATTAGTTTATTAACAAGGTGGCCTCTGTCTGCCTGTCTGTCTGTGTGTGTGTGTGTCTGTCTGTCTGTCTGTCTGTCTGTCTGTGCCTCTGTCTGTCTGTCTGTCTGTGCCTCTGTCTGTCTGTCTGTCGTCTGTCTGTCTGTCTGTCCGTCTGTCCGTCTGTCCATCTGTCACTCTGAGCTCTGCTAATGGCATCTGTCATTCCACAGTACGGCTTCAATATGGTCATGTCCCACCCCCATGCTGTGAATGAAATTGCACTAAGTCTGAACAACAAGAATCCAAGGTAAGTTTCACGTGCTTGGTTTTGTGGGTTTCTCTCTCTTTGTGTGTGTGTGTTTGTGTGTGTGTGTGTATGTGTGTGTGTGCGTGTATATGTGTGTGTGTGTGTGTGTGTGTACATCTGTGTGAAAGAGTGTGTGTTTCTTTTTTAATGTAACTGTAGCTCAGTTCAATAATGCAATCAACCAAGCAACAGAACACCTGCCCTTACAACATACACGCACAAGCCAACTCTCATGCACTCGGTCACCTCCACACACACACACAGAAATACAGTCACACTCGCACACATACACACACATTTAAAATGACACACACACACATAGACACACACTGAAAATCTGTCACACACACACACACACAAAAAAAACACATTTAAAATCACACACTCACAGAAACGCAGACATACACACACATTTAAAAACACACACTCAAGCGCACACACAGTCACACTTTCACCCGCCGCCCCTCCAATAAGAGGCATTCACAATGCGCAGCACTTATTCACCCAGACAGGTTTGGACGGCGCTGGCAGGCTCATAAAGACTGGCAGCTGCACGGGGGTCTGGCAAGAGGACTACCTTATTTGTGTGTGTGTGTGTGTGTGTGTGTGTATGTGTGTGAGAGAGAGAGTGTGTGAGAGATTTTAAATGTGTGTCTAGGTGTGTGTGTGTGTGTGTGTGTGTGTGTGTGTGTGTGTGTGCGTGTGAGTGTGTGCGTGTGTGTGTGTGTGTCTGCAGTCTCTAGTAGCTCCCCAAATTGCCCCAAATTGCGAGGCGCACACAGTGGCTCCTCTGTTGCGAGTGATCTGGCTGCAGAAATCCTTCAGGAAGGCATTTAAGACGTCGCCCCCCAACCCCCCCCACCCCCCTCCTCCTCCTCGAAACACACACGAGGATTAAGTCCCCACACTTCATACACCCCGTACCTAATCCTCCAGGATCACACACCCCTGGATGGCTTTCCACTAAAAAGAGAGCCCTTCAGTGTCTTGACAGGACCTTTTAACATGATGTGTGTCGTGTTCCACAGTCTATGTGTCAATATTTGGCTTCAACAGGAGCATGGCCTGGTGTAGTGTAAAGTGCTGCTCCAGTCTGTATGATGTGTTGCTGCTGTCTCACTGATCCCCTCTTGTCCTTCTCTCTCTCTCTCTCTCTTTCTCTCTATCTCTCGCTTCTCTCTCTCTCCCTCTCTCTCCCCCTCTCCCTCTCTCTCTCTCTCTCTCTCTCTCTCTCTCTCTCTCCCTCTCTCTCTCTCTCTCTCTCTCTCTCTCTGTCTGTGATGTGTTTTGTCGTTTGTCTGGAACGTTCCAGGACGAAAGCGCTGGTGCTGGAGCTGCTGGCCGCCGTGTGTCTGGTGAGGGGGGGCCACGAGATCATCCTCTCGGCGTTTGACAACTTTAAAGAGGTGAGGAAGATAACTCACGTCTCAGACGGAGGAGGAGGAGGAGGAAGATGCACAATTTATTGGATGATGCTGCACTGCACTGTCTATGTCAGTTTAAGGCAGTGTCGTGCAGCAGTCCAATCCTGGGTCAAGCCCAATCTGCAGGGGAGTGGTGGTGGTGGTGGTGGGTTAAATGGGGTGGGGTAGGAAAGCCATCTGGAAACACGACAGGGAGAGCTGAGGGCATGAAGGGGTGCGGTGCAGTTTGGCGGGGGGAGGAGGGGGAGGGTAGGTGGGGTGGGTGATGGAGGTCTGGTTTTAAAACTACTCGGCCTCAGACGCCCGGGCAGAAGACGTTGACCCTGCAGACAGACGGAAAACAGTTATTTGTTTCTCAGTAATTTGGCCTCAAATGTCCGACAATAACATAATCCAGACAGATCTGTGTACAGTATGCTTTGTTTGACTGTGTGTGTGTGTGTGTGTGTGTGTGTGTGTGTGTGTGTGTGTGTGTGTGTGTGTGTGTGTGTGTCTGTGTCTGTGACAGACTGTGTGTGTGTGTGTGTGTGTGTGTGTGTGTGTGTGTGTGTGTGTGTGTGAAACTGTGTGTGTGTATGTGTGTGTGTGTGTGTGTGAGTGTTTCCGAACAGAATTAAAATTGGTAAATCAGCTTTGGGAGGCTGGGCTCTGCAGAGGTTAATGCAATATTTAGCCAGAGAATGAAATATTCAGTCAGGCAGTCTATTGGGTTTGGCCTTATTAAGGCTGGAAAAAGCAGCATGACAGACCCACACCACAGACCCACCACACAACCCCCCCACCCCATGAGAGACAGGAACTCCTTCATGGGATCTTTGGGATCCAGCTACTCACCAAGTATCACCATAACATGCTACACTTAACGCTGAGTCAAAGTCAAATTGACTCACTTTGCATTAGGGGAAGTATACACATACACACAACTCATGGCCCCTGTGGTGTCCTCTTTTTCCCTTTCCCGTATCTTCCTTGTCATTTTTTTATTCACTGTTTATATATTTTCTTTCTATCCTCTATCTCTTTGTGTCTTTCACTCTCTCCATGTTTTTCTCACTGGTTGTCTCTGGCTGTAGCCCAGGGGATGGGAGTGGATTAGGCTGAAGTGCTTTGGCTCAAACTCGGGACACTGACTTTCTTTTTCTTCATTCCAATATCTCCCCTGCTCCCTGACTTTTCAAACGTTTGTATTTCCTCTCACATCTCCTTTTCCGCTCTTTCCTTCTTTCTTTCTTTCCATCTTTCTTTCATTCTTTCCCTCTTTTTTCTGTTTTTTCTTCCCCTCTTCACTTTCTTTCACCCCCCCCCCTTACACACACACACACACACACACACACACACACACACACACTGGCGTAGATGTGGTAATAATCATAAAAGAAGATGAAAATAGGTCACGTCGATTATAAAACCCTCCCGCCAGAGGATGTTTCCCATTCAGCGCTGAGTGCTGGGACTATTTGTGCAGGAAAGAGTAGAAGAACTTTGCCTGAGACTCCACACCCCTCTACACACACACACACACACACACACACACACACACAGACACACACAGACACAGACACAGACACACACACACACGTACACACACACACATGGCCCATTTCCATGCAGACAGATAACATCCACAAAATTGGTTTTCTAATGTATTATGATTTACCTAACGTCTGTCACACAGGGGCTTTGTGCTGTTAGATGTCGTGAATGATATGCAAACAATATGAATAATTTGACTGGTTGCTTGGTGTTCCCCTGTTGCAGGTCTGGGCAGAGACACAGAGGTTTGAGAAGCTCATGGAGTACTTCAAGAACGAGGACAATAACATCGACTTCATGGTACATTTCTGCCACCCTCAGCTGAACACAGGAACTGGAGATAGTAGTTTTTAGCACACACACACACACACACACACACACACACACACACACACACACACACACACACACACACACACACATTTACATGAATAC
>CM059269.1:11414911-11417411 GCA_030347295.1 Setipinna tenuifilis
ACAATATGTCATTGTCTGTCCCAGTTAGGCTGCACACTGGGCCTGTGTAGCGCAGTGACACATAGACTGCGTGAGTGTGACTGGCTTTGCTACATATCAGTGTCAGCACCGCGGCGCTGACCTTTGTGCTAGCGATGCAGCCGTGCTTTATCGAGCCCACCGCATGAGTGTGATAAACGAGAGACGCTGCTGCACAGCTCCACTCTGTGCCTCCTCTCTCTCGCCTACTCTCCTCTCTCCTTTCACCTCCTTTTCATCTCCTCTCTCCTCTCACCTCCTCTCCTCTCCCTTACTCTACTGTCTCCTATCTCCTCTCATCTCCTTTCCTCTCCTCTCTCCTCTCACCTCCTCTCCTCTCCTCTCTCCTCTCACCTCTCCCCTCTTTCCCTCTCTACTACCAACTCTTTCCTCTCCTCTCCCTTTCCTCCTCTGACTCCTTTTCTGTCCCCTCCTTTCTTCTCCTCTCTTTTCCTCTCCTTTCATCTCCCCTCTCCATCTCTCCTTTTCTTTCCCCTCCTCTCTTCTCCTCTGGTGCAGGGCTACCCCTCCGCACTGGTAGGGGAGAAGCTGGGGGCTTAGAGGGGCACAGCTGATTGAGTCTCAGCAGGAGAGTGATGCCCTGGCAGGCTGTCACCTCAATCTCACGCTGCCCTTTACTTGCTCTCTGTCTATCTTCTTCTTTCCTTTTTTGTTGCTGCCTCAATTTATTGTTGCAGCTCTTTCTTTCCTATCTCTTTGTCAGCTTTTCTCTCAGACTGGCTATATACCCAAAAGTATACCAACACACACAAATGCCATTCACCCACATACAGTTCTTAACACTTTACTTGGGTGGTTTCCTATAGACTATTTATAGATGCTCAGTGTATACAGGCAAAGCGCAATAAATTGGAATATTGTGGAAAAGCTCATTGATTTCAGTGCAACATGAAATGCAAAACAGACCCAACCAAGCATGAACATGAAAATACTTTTTTTAAAGGTGCCATTTTTGTAATGAAGATCCTTGTTTATTGGTCTGATTGCTGTCCTATTTGTTTAGGTACTACAGAAAAAACTCTACAGGTGGATAGTCTAATTAAAGTGTTGTGTGCATGAGCGTACATGCACCTAATTCATCCCTCCCTTTCTCCTCCTCTCTTGTTTAGTTTATTTAGTTTATTTCTTACAAAGACCATTTACAAAATGCATTAAACACTTAGAAAGAGAGAAGATACGTTGTACCAGATATAGCAACCAGCTAATGTCCATCTGCAGTGCCTGGGCAGGTTGTAATGTCATGCTCACTTTGTCTCCAAAAAACAAAAACAAAGAATGTCTAATGAAGAGCAGTAGGCTTGAAACGTCACTTGGGTGAGGAATGTGAATAAAAGTTTTAAAAAAAAGTCAGTGAGCTAAAGTGTGTGGACCTCTCCTTTATTTTTTTCTCTTTTTCTCCCTTTATTTCTGTGTCTACACTTCTGTTATGTCCTCCTTTTTGTAACTCCCTTTGGATAAAAGCATCTGCTAGGTGTAATGTAATGTAATTTTTTTGAATGCTCACTCCCTGTCCCCATGTCTTCTCTTGCAGTGCCAAACGGACCACTGGAGGCACCCGCTCCCCCTCCGCCTCCCCCACCTCCCCCTCCACCCCCTCCCCCACCACCTCCTCCCGGTCCAGCTGCAGACATGTCCGTACCCCTGCCCCCCCCACCGCCACCCATGGCGCCCCCCCTGCCCGGCTCCGGTACCCCCACGGTCATCTTCAACTCAGGGTTAGCAGGTAAGGTTGGCACGCCTCATTTACAGAGGGGGGTGTCAACCGCAGGACACCCCCACTTTCACTTTCACAAGTGCACGCTCCAGTGCACATGCTCAAACACACATGCTCATACACAAATATGCACATGTATGCGCACACACATACACACACACAGATACACATGCACACACACACAAACACAAAAAACATACTGTGCATGCACACATGCACACACACAGACAGACAGACACGCACACAGACACACACAAAGACAGACAGTGAGTTTTGCCAAGGTGTGTCTGTGTATGGCAGGCTAAGGTCATCCCCTGCGTGTTTATGCTAATGGCTACTTACCTCAGGATGGGGCCGCTGTGTTCACCGAGCACAGGGCGGGCCAAAGGGTCTGCAGCAGAATCTCATGTTTACTATGCAGCCCCACTCTCGCCGCCAGCAGCCCAGCGTGTCACCACAAGGACACACACACACACACACCGGCTCCACAGCACTCCGCCGGGACCCGCCACTGCTTGTCTCCCTCTGCTCAGTGTGTGTGTGTGTGTGTGTGTGTGTATGTGTGTGTGTGTGTGTGACAGAGAGAGAGAGAGAGAGAGAGAGAGAGAAATTGTCTGTCTGTGTGTGTGTGAGTCTGAGTTGAAGTTTATCAGAGCTGTTGTGTTGGTATAAGACTGATGGGAATTTGTTCATGGTCATGATCACTGAAGTTTTTCAATGGCCGCGTGAGAATGTGTGAGTCAGCCA